>JAULKQ010024304.1:0-30837 GCA_032356285.1 Smithsoniella earleae | reverse complement strand
TACAACTAGGCACCTCGCACACCTGCTGGCAGGGCGAAGTGCTAGAATCCATTCCATCATTTATTCGAACACGATAGAAATTTGCTTGGGAGCTCATAACAGTCCCAATGCATTTGTCGGGAAGAGATGCCGCTGCTTCCGCTGACTGTGTTCCGATACCAAAAGACGCGGATTGATGCGACGCTGTACGAGCTCTGAGAGTGCGGGAAGCATGAAAAGAAGCTTTAGAATGCGCATACAAGAACGAGCGGGATGGATTTCCCATGTTTCGCAGGGCGTACTGCGCCTTCAGGCCCACTTCTGTTGCAAGGACTATCCACATAGCGATGTGCCTCTCCAACCTCTTACGAATGTTACATTTTGGCAATCAGGGCTTGATATGTTCGACTTTCGAACCGCGGCTCCAGTGCTACGCGATTTTGGATTCGCCACAGCCGCAAGATGTTGAATTGTGGCCAGGGGGGGAGGGGAATGTCACTACATATGGAGCTACTTTGACAAGCGGCACACAAATGTAGACTCATAGACAATAGAAATGAGACAGTATGGAAAATGTTACTTGAGCGGTGCGCTACGTCAAAGTATTCGTATGCACGCCGTGTTCTTTAACCTTCCCCCTGTCTCTGTACATTTGTATATGGCATATTTTCAAACTTCTGGAGTCGCAGCCGTGACAGAGTTCCAACATATGACAGTGGATGTTGCAATTCTCCCGTTTTTATCAGGAGCTCAAGGTTGTTAAGCCGTGGGTTTCAGGCTGGCGTTGCTTGCAAGCAAAGCTCCGGATAGACCAAAAACCCCACTTAAATCACAAACTCTCTGTCGAATCTGATACAGCAAGTAATTTTTCGTCCATCCGACTGTTAGGTACGGTTATCTTCCAGTTCATAACATCTCACTGTATGACTTTGAGGCACAACGTCCAAACTGTGCTAGGTGTTCAATCAGCGGAATTGCGCACGAAAAAGGTAGACGTTGAGCCTATCTCCAACGTAGATGATGGAAATGGTTCTTTGGAGCGCCATGTACGTGTGGGGTCTGCTACAAGCGGATTTGACGCCCACCTTGATGAGGGCCAGCCATATCCAGTGCTCGATGTTACCTCAGCGCAGCGTGACTGTACGATTGAGGTAGCGCAAGATTACAATGTAGTGCAGCCTCATGACTTCGACTTGACAGCATGGGTCGCAAAAGTTTTGAGACCTGGATTCCGACAGAGCAGCACCCGCTCATCTGTGACCGGCCTATACAACACCTTAAATCATGCCCTCAAGCTGATCAATTACCCCGTGAGTCCGGCCTTCCAACATCCAGACATTCTGAGAGAATCCAGAAGGATCATGTCGACAATGCACATAAACTTACCAGCGGCAATCACTGAACTGACCGAGACAACGGCTATGCTCGCCACAGATAAGGGTATCCCGGCTAAAGAACGCATTCATCCCTCAGTCGCTGTGAACCTGATGTCCTTATTGCTGCATAACGCTCCATCGTCTCTACAGCGTAAATTGCTAAAAGAGAAACACACCGCTTCCGCACTGAACGCTGTTCTTGAGGCGTGTTCGAGGGAGCCACTGTTGATAGCAAATTCCAAACATGCTACTATGATGTTCACGTCGTTTTCCAGGCTCAGTAACTGCAGTTTCAAAGTGAGACAGTTGCATCTGCTGCAAGCACGAGTGCTTGGAAGAGTAAAGATGCACATTGTAAGGAGCTATGATGTTACTGCTGTACTCTCCCTCTGTTTATTTATGGCTGATTTTCGAAAATACGATACTCAGAGGAAGCCTCGGGCTTGGTTCATGGCTATGAGTCGAGTAACTGAGCTGGCGCGTGATGGGTTGTTAGAATTTAGGCAGGGAGCACACATAGCAGAAACCATGGTATTGATGAACTTTACCCCGAGTTGTGAACTGCGTCAATTGATTGCTAAGATTGGGCTCACTGCAGTAAGTACTGGTACAGCAAGAGAGGCCAACCCAAAAGATGTGTCCCGGTATTTGAGGGCAGCTGTTGAGCTTGAGCTTCCAAAGAACAGCTTGAAGGTAATTGCTGGTTATGATCTCTCCTCACCAGTTTATTTCATTTTATTACACAACATCACTCAGAGCTTCCCTGCAGGAACTGTTCCTGGCAGCACTTTTGTCACGAAGGAAGAGCTCACTGGATATCACTATGACTATGCTCTTGACTTTGAGTGATTTAGACATCACTCTTGATAAAAGTGAGATGAGAAATGTCAGGAACAAAATCACTCAACAGCTGCAAGGAGCCAACCTGACGGAGATTGGAAATTTTGCAAGGGATGCAAAACGTTTACATTTTGCTTTAGGGCATAAATGGGCCACAATCATCTCGAAAAGGTTAGCCAAGGCCATGGCTGAAGATTGCCCGGACAATGATGTTCAGTTGAGTCTAGTAAGAAGAGCAGTGGCGCAATTAGACTTGTAGCTTTCTACGTTGCTGCTAAGTATAGTTATCAGTCAGAAATTGCGAATTATATGGTGAACTCTGTGTTGACCCCCTGGTCCGTAAGTTGCCAGGCACTAACATTGTGCGACAACATTTCTTTTTTTTTAATGTGTAAACGACGTGGGACCTCCCGAGCCTTAATTATGTTGTACCGCTCAAAATATTTTTGCTACTCAATTTGCGTTTGAGCAAAAATACGAGTTTATCAAGAGAGCAATAACTCGCAGGCGTTACAGGATTGTTATCACGTACATGCGCTGAGTTATTAGGGAAGTAATGCCTGGGACTCCCTTACATGGAGATGCTTCGAACAGTCATATTTTCTATGCCACTTTAAGAGCGCGAATACACGCAAGAGTAGTGGTGTACGAGTTAACGTAAGATGCACAATGGTGAGGAGTGCTAGGCAACGACATGTACTAGCTGCACATGTCTTCAAACCTTTAGAGTTGGATGTAGCAATACCAAGTTTCGCTTCAGGTTTGTTTGTACTATACTATACCCTGGCTTTGCTTATGGACATGGTACTGGAAACGCGCAGATCCATTGAGTGCTTTCACTTGTGCAAGCTTCCCCCAGACGCCTAAACTAATAGCGACAACTCAACAAATTACCACGCAATGTGTCTGTAAGCACCAAGTTGCTGATCACTAAGGTGCAAATTACCACGATGGAACTGAACCTGGATGTTAGCTGCACTCGAAGTGGACAGCAACTCAAGCAGCTTGTAGAGGCATTGGCAAAGGTCAATATCAAGTTGACTGATTTGAAAAGTAATGTTGCAAGCCTGCGGAGCACATGGTCAAAGGACGAGGTCGATTTCCAGCAAGAGCAAATGGTCAAACTGCAACTCATGAAAGACAGTCTGAAAGCAGCAGCCATATCAAGACCTGAAAATAATATAACTAGCATTAATGACAGCCGTGGTGTAGATGTATGCAACTCTACATCGCCCACAAGAAGTGCGTTTGCCGAAGTGCACTTGAACGGGCAGTTAACGCATACAGGATCCGAGCAATCGGGGATGAAAGTAAGCTCTACTACAATACTCTTAGCATAGCTCGTGAAGCTTTATCACACTCAAATCCATGCTCGATGCAGATAGATCCTCAGACCCTTCACAGGCAATTGAGGGCCATGATTAACACAACCGCTCACAACATACGGTCAACCCCCAGAGTATGCAACACACCCAATGACGACTCTTCTGAAATCCCATTGACACATAGGTCTTTCGGCGCCGACTTGAAGCCCCCGATGTACGAGTCTTCTGGTTTGTTCCTCATGATCGATCCAGAGACAGGGCAACCAGTGGGAGGTCGAGTTGTTCGTCATGACCAAATTGATGGCAAGGTGTTTACCACTTTCTCTCACGCCAGCTCGGCGAGCGCGCGGCAAGATGACTCAATTTCTCAGGAGATACCCACTGAACTTCCGCACAATAGATTCTCCACGGGTAACGATGCGGGGGACAACTCTATCTCCAGCGCACGACCGTCTACAAACAGAAGCGAGCCAGCGGAACTTCAAACCCCTGAAATTCGAAATTCGAGGGATGGGCAGGTCTTCTACAGGTCGCAGGTGTTGCAACAGGGTCAGAATGGGCAGGAATTCAAGATGAATCACGATGCAAGAGATGATGAAGCAAGCCTGAGCTTACGCGCACCCTCCACAAGCGACGGGAAAGGCCTGTCGATGGATGCCGACGACCACGCTTTGATCAACTCTAAGGCTGAGTTTATTTCCGAGCCAGACGCTCATGCGCAGACTGCCGACAAGATTCACGCCTCGGGCGAACAAAACAGGGCGCTGGAGCAAAGCAAACATGGCTACAGAGCGTCAATTAGCACTTCGTTTGCATGCCACAGGCCTGAGCTAAAGTGCGAGCTCATCTTCACCTATTAACCTGTTTATTAGAGATTCTCCGCAAGTAATCATAAAACAAAGGAGCGCTCAAACTGTTGGTGCAAGAGGTGCTTTGTACCTGCCCTGAAAGTACTTAATATCCTTAACAAGCATCATGCAAAGTGATTATCAAGTCTAGTTTTTTCCACATGAAGGCTACCAAGATTGCTTGCAGTACTCAACCAAGCATCCCAAGCCAGGAGAGCTCACAGATTATCGAGGTAAATAATACCTCTGGTGAAGATTCCCAAGTCACAATCCCCTTGCAGCCGTCATCTACATCACTCTCTTCACAAGAGATTGTAGAGCCGATTGTTGGACCAATTGGAACAAGATGCATGCCAATGAAACCATGTGTTGAAGAAAGTGGTAGTGGCACAACAGAATTCTTTGCAGAAGGAGGTGATTCCCCCCTGGGCAGCTTCAGACCAGGCCAAGGGGTGCTTCAAGACGCTGGAGGAAAGCATACTCACGGCACAAGTTCCGGCCCTTTTGGGGTTTCCACTGCAGCAGACAATCACAACAAATTTCCAGATTTCAGTGCGAGAAACAGTGTACCAGAGAAATCAAAGGACAGGCTCAGCAACAGCACTGCTGTCTTAGGACTACTAAGGGAAGATTCTGACTTGAAGGGCAATGAGGATGATGATGATGATGATGACATGCCAATGTCATTTATTAAGCCCAAGCCCTTGTTCCACAAAGGTGTGAATAGTACCGGTGCTGCAAACTGAATACTGGATATGTTGACTCCATCTCAATAACTGTCTCCTAGTGAGGGGTTTCTTTTGGCTTTGGTTGTGTTTTTCAGGGTGCAAACAAGACGAGTCCACCAAGAGCCCAGATCTGTCAGGATTCAATATGTCTGGTAACAAGGATTTAAAGAGGTTTCCAGCTCCACCACTGGCAGACAGCATCCAGCCGTCTCCTATTCAAGGGGCGATCCCAGCAGTGGTCCAGAAGCTGTCTGTCAACACAACTCCAAGTGGACTCGAAATGTTGAACCAAGACAGCTCTTCACCTGAGGACATTGATCTTGATTTTTAAGTTGAACAAAAAGAAATCGTGTTGTTTAGCAATCATTGGCTTATCTCTGGATGTAATTCACAACGTGTTTCACAAAGGAATGTCTCTCAAAGGTTACTTGTGTTACTAAGTTTGCAGCCATAGCCAATCCTATGGTCTGCTGTTCGTGGTTGAGCGTAAAGGGTCGCACATAGTCCAGTACACTACCTGACCTTCGAGGTGGAGCACAACTTACTTACTTCACTGTGTCACAACTTGCTTCACTATCTACAGAGAAGCTATCTCTGGAGATGTATCATAGACGTGCGGATCACTGTAGACCCGAATAATTGAACGTTAACAATGCATATGAAACCATGACAGCATGTTACATGTGAACGGACTGACAATGACTGCGACGGATCTGAAAGCGCAAGTGTCGGATGTTCAGCGCATGCGACATCTTGTGGCATCTGCATCATGGGCAAATCGGACGATTCAATGCTCGCATCGAATGACCAAATGCACACATTGAATCGTCCCTGCCCGCGGCGGACGATTGACCGCACGCAACGGACAATCAAAGGCACGGGTCGGATGTTACAGTGGGAAATACTGTAGTTGAGGAGCAGCGCTTCCCATACTACAACCCCACACAAGCTAGTGACCATTTCACGCTCCAATACCTCGGGAGTTTGACCAGTACGCACGATTGCATCAGGATTCAATCCCCATGTGCCCCACTGGTGCCCATTGAACCCAGGAGCATATGCAAATGAGCGTCATGTCGAATCATGACACGAGCGGAGATTGCTTTGACCAGTTACCTTCAAATATAGCACAGCTGGTACTAGTTCGTTAAGCAGTGCACTGAATAAGAGCCGGGATGGGGGCGAATCATGACACTTGGAGAATTTGTATGACTTTGTGAGGAACACGATAACTGATTCGTGTAAACTTGGCAGTACTTAGAATGAGTTGGCAGTCGAGCTACCGCGAACGCTGTTGATGCCTTAGATTAATAATGATAAGAACCATCGGCGTCGATGCAGTCTTCGTTCTCCATTTAGCATGAACCAATAGAACCAAGCGATCATCCGTTACGGTCTTGAGACAAGGATCAATTTAAATCTTTATTTTAGATCATCGCGGGAGCTCTTGGATAGATGTTCAAAACCCCGGGTTACAATGCCTTACTCGATACTGGGGAATCACTTTGGAGAAATGTCAATTGCAACACTACCTGAACAGATATTCAGGATAGATTGAACAAATTGATGATCTACAGACTACTATTCCGTTTTACTAGACATCTTTGCGGTGAGTTGTTGAATATATTGTAAATGACGCCATTCGTGCCCACGACCTTATTACTGGAATACACCTCGAGTTCTACCTGTAGCTCAGGCTGGTCAAAACTAATAACCTTCTTTGGAACATTACCAAAGAAGAATTACAAAGAAACCCATTCATGATCTTCGCACGGCGTCATCACATGTACTGCACCGAGTTCTGCGACTATCTGACAAATAAACGGCGATTGTAATCAGGTGATTCACCAAGCCTGACAAACGTGAGAACTACCCAGAGTTGACAATCTGGAGCAACTTATAGTGCAGCTGACTATGAGCGTGCACTGGACTGTGACGAAGACTGGACAGCAGGTCGTTCATTGTGAGAACTTGCTTGGTTTTCTTTGTCGTGTCAGGGACTCCGCCTGCTGTTGTTCGTGCAGCAGCTGCTCCATCAGCGTTCCCATCCCCGCCAGCTGCTCCTGCCGTGCTGGCCAAGGCACCAGCAGGAGCTGCAGGAGCAGCACTTGCTTTAACATTGGGTAGGCCACCACCCCGTAGCGTTGAAGTGGACCCTCCAAACAGCCTGCGTCCCTGACCAAACCGTCTAACCGGTAAAATCTTTTGCAGACTCTCGTTCACACGGCTCTGTGCCTCTGCGGTACCAAGACGTGATTTTGCAGCATCAACCGACTCCTTCCTTCTTGCCTTCTCCTCATCATCAAGATCTGCCCCTCTCCGCCTACAAAATGCATAAAAAATTAACTTACAGACCCTCACGAAGCAGAATTGTATCTTAACGTAAAAGTCACTTTCAATAAATCAAATTCGCAAAGAAAGGCATTACCGATTCTGGTGAGCAGCTATGGTCTGCTGATCTTGCTGCTGTTGCTGTGCTTGCCTTGCACGCAGTTGTGCTTCCTTCTCTTCCTCAGCAATAATAGCCACCTGCGCACTCAAATCCACCCAATATCATGCAAGCCCTGAACAGCCCTGTATTCTTGTCTATCATTGCAAATCTGATGATACAGGATCGCCACAGTAAATATATCACAACAACATCCAAGATGAATTGTGAGCAGCTAACCATCCTCAGACGTGGGCTTTGTGGATTCCTGACAGCATCAATCCAACCCCCACTAGCTGGGGGGCACTGCTTCTGTAGTAAAAATATCCCCAATCGCAAAAAAGAACTGACAGACACACAGCAGTGTTTCCATTCATCTCTCAGGGCACAGCATATATACTGTGCACCAACCTGTTACTCTGTACTTTGGTAGGGAAACAGATTAGAGCATAAAATGTAAGATTATGAATGGAATAACGCCCTGGACATTCCCTTGATGAGCAATAGTAATATTTTCATCTGGAACATTGTATACATCACAAGCATTCAAAACCATGTGCGTTATATGAATGTACATTGCTACCTCACAACTGCCCAGAGCATCGATCTATGTATAGTACCATGCGATGTGTACAGCTTTATATTCATGTGACTTCTAAGTGGAGGCTGCCATCACTGTTTACTTAATACAGCTGCAAGACATCCATGCTGAGCAAAACCGCACTGTACAGATTTGTTGCACCACATAACTTTCTGACAACTACAAACTCTTCCATTTTCTTGCCAACGCCAGGCAGCACTTCACATCCTTTCCAGAGTCTTGAGATAAGGGAGATGCGTTTGTAGTACTGTAGAATGTGCCATGATTCTGCCTTAGTACAATAGGCAGGATAAGTCCACAGTGAGTCATAAGCCCCAGCTTTGAGGTAGAACATATCTACCTCTAAGCTCCAATCATCACAAACTGAGGTAATATAGGAAAGGATTCACACTACAAGATACGCGAATATAGCCGGCTATGAAGCCAATGGCACTCAGACTTGTACTAAACAAACCCCTCCCTACTCCATTCATAACTTAGATGCTCAAACTCAGACTCAAACTCAGTATTAGCTTGATCCTCACTGTGATCCGTACAACAACTCCCCACTTGTTTCATGGGGAACCTGGGATGATACCCTTGCTCGCAGGTTAGGCCAACCCCTATTCATTACTAATGCATGACAAAAAGAATCGTAAAACGGAACTGATGCCTGGTTGTATCTTCGCCTTCCCTACCACTTGAAGAATATCAGAAGAGACCGAATGAAAAGAAAGGCAGATATATATACACTCCAGTTATGAGTGGTTGGATCAAAAGATGCTCAGCTACTAGTAGCTACCCTATCATATGCTGGAAGTAAATTGCAGCCTGCGGCTACTGTAGCCAGTTGAAGAAACCCATTCATATTGCAGTGTATAAAATCAATTCTGTTGTTCAGATCCTAGCATTCATCACCAGCTTCACAGGTTGACAGGCACACATCCTTAATCCCCAAGCACTCATCAATTGATAATTCAGTGTGATTCGGAGACAGAAAGATATCCATTAGAAGATGAGATGCAGGCAAGGCAGCCCTTCCAAATGAGATTTGCTTTTGGATGAGGGTTGAATGAATCTAATCTAAAACAGGGAGGTTGACAAATCTCATCCTTGTCAGCGTCCCAGGGCTCACGTAATTGTACAATGGTGTACCGTACCTCACGGGCCCAGTTGTGAGAGGTATCACGGACCATTCCAGGAATGTCTTTCGATTGCTTGGTGCGAATGCCATTGATCCGCAACATGTGCTGCAATACGTCTCGCAGATATACCTCCACTGCGACGCTGCAGGCTTTGACGGCACTGGCGTGGACTAATCGAATCCCATGCATTGCAGCAACATGCAATAGGCGGGCTCGCAGAGGAGCGTCATTGAGTACTGCCCCTTCGTCCAGTACAGCCTTGTGGCCTTGCTGCTGCCCGAGTTTCTGCAGCACGGAGTCTAGAAGTTTGCAAACAAGCTCACCAAGCTTATCAGGTGCAAATTACTCAACCCTGAGTGAAGTGTTACCAAGCCCTCTGCCGCCCAGGCATCTCAACACCAACTAAAGCTATTTCTCTATTGCACCGTGTGTCCATTTTCGAGTCAACAAAAGCCTCATGGTGGCCTCTTCCGTAACGCTCCATGTAGTAGAGCAGGTCGTATGATCTAGCACAGATTGAGTAAAAGCCGTCTCCAGAACAATGGAGAGCCATTGGTATTTTGTGGCAATGGCAGACCTCCAGCAGTTCAGGGCACTGGAAAGCATACTTCATAATTACAACGTGTATCAAGTTCTCTACTGTGGAGCCAACAATACCAGCACAGCAAAGCAAAGACACCAGTGCAAATAAGTCTTGTGTTGCAAGAGGGTAACTAGTACCGCATTCAAAACAGAAGGCAAGGGATCTCACCAGCATTGCACTCAGCAGTGCTGCCTCTTCATTCTCGATGTCTATTGGGATCGCTGTTGGTTGGTCCAACTCAACCTTGACCTTCTTTCGGTTCCCTGCAAAACATCACTCTGTTCCATATCTGCGCTCCCGCCCAAGGCTGCTCCTTTTTAACAGTAACTATACATGTCAAAGATAACAAGAGGCAGGCTGTAGAGTAGCTGGCAACAGGCAGGTGAGCGATGATGGCTGTAGTACATCCCAGATAGTCAAAAACCACCAGTCCCTCTTCCACCCCACGGAGCTCCTGTGTCAACGAGCTAACTCTTACACAACCCACAGCCATGGCCTAGTGTATGGGCTAGGTCCCTGGTAACCACACATGCAGACACCTGCTCTCGGTATCTCAGGCGCCATACTATGATTAGTTTCACACAGGTCGTAACAGGTTGCACAAGGGGCTATCAGGAGCTTAGCCGACCAGCTCCTTTCACAATGGGGCTTGATGCAACTCCCTAGCAAGGTTCACAGATGAAAAGCTGACTTGCTCATTTTCTGTTATTCCTGTTTGCAAATTTGGTCTTATTGAGCAGTATGTGTTGTCAACGGATACTCTCTGGACAGCAAGTCAGAAGCACCCCAACCAATCTCAAATCATGAGCACTATCCCAAAACAAATATACTAAAATTTAGGCCTGATATAGCCCTAAATTAAGGGTAGATTATACAAAGTGCTGGGGCCCTGATACCGGGACAAGAACCATGCATCCTAACTCTTCACATCACCTAACCCTAGCTTGTTCTATTGCAACCCCCTCTGGACACCATATGCATCTCCAGGCACGTGGACAGGCTGTATACTTGTCGCCGCAAAATAAGCTCAATGAATTACTTTCAGAAAGACCTGAAGCAAGAACCACAAGAACAAGATTATGTTGTCACTGTCAATAGCAAGTGGAAAGCAGCCTGCATTTTGTTATTTGCAATCACACCAGAACAGCCTGCCAAGCCCAGAGTGACTAATATTATCACACATAAACTTGAATGTTGTACCCTTGAACAAGTTGAACCATTGACAAGTGTGAAATCGGAAGTATTTTGACGTGTCCATGATGTGCTGCCCAACAAACTGGCGATTTCAAGCTGTACTCGTGGGTTCATGCAGGTCTATATCCATTTATGGAGATGGAGCTGTTGAATATAAAGACGAAGGCGCACCACCGATGGGGCGGGAAGCGGGGCGCTTGCGAGGGGCAGGAACACCATCAGGCAGTGGGATGAGAGAACCACCTTCAGAAGACGCAGCCTCTAGGTTGATCCGAGAGCTAGGTCTCCGGCGACCTTTCGCAGCTCTTTCCGTAGCTTTGCGTGCCTTTTCTTGCTCTTTTTGCTCTCGTTTCCTCGCCCGCTCCTCTTCAAGTTTCTGCTTTTTCTCCAGCCTTTTCTGCTCCTTCTCAGCAGCCCGGCGCTGTTTCTCTGCTTCAGCTTGGCGCTTCTTCTCAAGTTTCTGTTCCTCGGCCTGTCTCTTTTGACGTTCCTTCTCCTCAATTGCTTTTTTCTTCTTTTCATCACGCTCCCGGCGTAATTTCTCTTGCTCCTGGCGATGCTTCTCAGCCCGCTCCTCCTCCATCCGCTTCTGTTCCGCGAGCTGAGCTTCTGTTAGTGCAGGCCTCACCCCTTGTACAGGAGTGTATGGTACACCCCCATACGGGTAACCATACCCCTGGAGCGGGGTTGCTACACCCGGTGTCTGGGTGCCCGGGTACCGAGGCGGGTACATCTGTGGGTGTTGAACAGCTGTTGCTGGATTGGTAGTGCCTGCAACCTGCGGCGTGCCCTGAGCCATTGTAGCTACAGGTGCCACCTGTGCTACAGGCCGTACCGCCCCTGTGGCCATGCCTGGCCTGATAACTGTCGCTGTTGCAGTTGTACGGCCTGGCTGTACAGCTTGAGTGGTTGTAGCAGTTTGCCCAGCTTGTGCTTGAGCAGGAGTCCTATCCACTGGGTGCTGCCAAATCTGCACAAGAAGAGATCATTTCCTGAGATTGGAAGTAGGTCAATGGCACACCAGATCGCTTTCAGGTTTGTTAACCGCTACATGTACACTTGACAAAACAATCTTTTCTTCTGCGCTAAGTACACTATTAAACGTAGCCTAAATCAGTTCAGGCCAATTAAGAGCACCACACTTGATGAACCTTCAACCTTCTGTTAAACAACCATAATATTCTTGGTGTTATACATATTCAGATGGTGAGCTCATGTACAAGGCCACAAAGGATATGAAATAGGCTCTATCAGGGGAAGTAGAGCGGTGCAAAGAGAATAATACATCCTGGAACTGGCCCAATGTAAATCAGAACAATACAGCCAGACCTCCTAACAACGTTCAAGGGAATTTTGCGGCTTTTTACCACTTTTAAAAAGCAACAATAAAACGAGAACACGGTTACGCCAAGGCGAATGCACGACAAAGCCCTTGGACAAGCTACAAGATATCTAACTGTGAACTGAAGAACGATGCACAAATGCAGAGCAGGTGCCAGTGGAGGAAAGTGATGCCATAATCAAGGAAAATGATGTCTTAGCAAACCTTGTTCAAGTTGCAGTCTGAATGTTATCCAATCTGGAAAAAATGAACTTGAAGTAAACTCAGTCTGTAAAAAGTTTGATATAGTAACGGTGGCTCACCTTCGCTCTTGGTTAGGTCATCTCAAGTAGCTTAAGAACGACTGCCCGTAACTGAGTAAAACATACGAAAAACTTCATCTTATCGAACAAGAGTTTGTGATACTAAAGTATCAGGGGTGGTGTTGGCGAATGGAAATGAAAAACGAAGTATTTATCCACTCACAAAACAATACTGTAACAAGGTAAACAATAAAGAGGTCACACCACACTGTAATTATTTTTGTTCAGAATCAAAGTAGTACAGTCTCAGTACAGTTTTGTAGACAGGCTTGACCGATGCTCATTCACCAGGCACAACACTATTTCCATCAATCACATCATTCAAGTGCAGAATGAAGCATCTGTCTGAAATGCAATAGTACACTTTGATTGCTGCATGTCACTGTTGTAGTTCATTGAGTGATTAATGGCAGGAGAGTAAAAACCTAACGCCCTGGCGGGGGGTTTGTAAGATCATTAGAAACAAACCTGATGATCCCACTAAACACTCACCATCTGTATCTGAGGAACCACATACTGCTTCTCACAAAAATGTACATTACTTCAAATTCCAACCTGGTTTCCTGGGAAAGTGCCAGACATTCCTTGACAAGTGCAGACAAACACAACTACTATGTCCGATGTATTTTTAAGAAACTAATTAGATCCTGTGCAGACCAATCTTTTTATAATCTATGTGCCTTCTCCCCAAGATAGCCTCCTTTTTATTGTATGGATGATAGTGTTCAACAACTTCAAGCATAAAAATTTTCAACTTGGAAAGATCATTTCACAAGTGACACAAGACTGAAACTATAATTCAATAATGACAATAATTCAATAAAGACTGAAACTATAATTCAAGATGCTGTTACTTTCGTATGAAATCATGAGTGTAACATGAGCTTTTAATTCCACAGTAATTTTCTATTTCACTCTCGCTAGGAAGCAACAGGAAAACGAAGCGACATTGAAACATCTGAAGAAAACACTACAGCCACAAGAAGCATATGAGTAGAGAGTACCCTTTTATTGAGGTCACTGTCTCTTTGGGCCTCCTCCCAAACTGATCGAACAATGTGGTGAAGCAGTTCCTTGGAATCTGCAGAAGGGTACTGATCGCGCATTCGCTGCCCGTGCTTGTACCAGAGCTTGTTGACATTGCTGTCATCCTTAGCAAGTGCAAATAGCTTCGTTCTAAATAAGGCAAAGCGTCTATACCCTGAAAGAAAATAGTAATTGTCAACCTGTGAGTTAAACCGATGCAGTACAAGCACTCCAAATACAAATCAACTCTTGAGTTAGAATATACTGGATTGTTACTCCTTGCAACTGCTCGATACTCTATCTGGTATTAGACCAAGATTGCACACTAATCCTACGACCCAGGCCTTATGAATAGAGAGCAAATGAGTAGTTTGTGCAGGATTGGGAAGAAGATTGGCGACCTGAGCCATGCACTTACAGGGTGCATATATTGGATCAACTGGTTAGGACGGAGGAATGGCCCTCAGAAAGAATTACTAAAAGGTCAACACTCATTTTTGGGATGGGCTAGACAGCCCTTCCTCACACAAGCTGCTCTCACCATGAACAACCACAACATAGCAGCCAAGATTGCGCTGAGCATAACTTTTTTGCATCAAGAATATTTCTGTGTGTACCCTCTGATTCAATTAAAAAGAATTCTGCATGAACAGTAGCCACTCCTGCAGTACTCAACTTGACTGGTCTCTTGACTCAAGCACATGGAAAACGAAACATATCATTCAACCAATGCCAGTTACCTCTAGTTAGCATACCATTGACTTAAACGAGTTAGCACTGTGTAAAAGAATACATACTATGTTAGTATAATTGAAATGGGTGTTGGTATCCTACACCCAGAGCATATATTTACTCAGCTCCCATAGGCATTAATATCCACACCACACCGCACAACAGCCTGACATCCAAAACAAAAAAAGAATATCTTGCACTCACACAGTTTTGAACACATACAATCAGGGCTCTATCACTCGAAACTGATCCAGGAATATGGGTCATCAGATAACAGCGCAGCAAACCACGAAGTTTCTTGAAAGCTTATGAAGCACAAGAGAAAGTAGAATATAGTATTAAGAAAACAAAGCACTACCCAGAAACTTGATGAAGAAATGAAGCGAGCGTTATGATGTTTCTGAAAATGCTCTGACCTCACAAACGCTGAGCTCACAACGCAAACTAAGTCCAATTGTTAGTGCTCCATCCGTTCACAAATATTCCTATAAAAGAAGAGAGCAGCGAAAGGTACTGATTTAAGTGACAGAGTACCAACAACATGAATGATACCACCGCATATTGCAGACAGATTGCAACAGGTACGCAGAGAAACAGAAACAAGGCATGGATGAGAAGTGTAAGTAACAACTCCAAACACAATGAATACAAGTTAGGTTACAGATAAGACGTTTCCTTTCTTTGGACGATAGTAATTACACTGTACAGTACAAATCCATGATAATTGAACAACTGAAACCTGAAAGGAACAAAAAAGCATGCAGTATTGAGAAGTACTGGAGACTAAGTTATGCTAGACGAATCGGAGAACAGTGCACTTGAAGGGATGTGTACCTCTGTCAAGATCTGATGTATCCTGCACTTGCCTTGGTGTTTGGCCAGGAGCAGTCTGCATCTGAGTGGCTTGAGGCTGTGGTTGCTGAGGTTGAGCTTGCTGAGGCTGTGCTTGTGTTTGAGGACGAGTATGTACCTGCTGGTGTGGTTGCTGAGTACGTGCCTGTGCATGCTGAGCATGCACAACATGTTGTTGATGTTGATGGGCTAAAGGTTGCTGCTTGGGTTGAACTTGCACTTGGGGCTGATGGTGAGGTTGAGCAAGGATTTGATGTGTTGCTGCCTGCTGTGGATGGCCTGGTTGGATACTTGTTGGATGCGTTTGCTGCTGAGCAGGAATTGAGGATGGCTGCTGATTAGATTGTGGAGCTTGCTGAAGAGGCTTTGCTTGAACTTGCTGACTAGCTGTTGCTGCCTGGCTATGCTGCGAGTGTATTGCAACCTGGGGTTGTTGCTGCACAACATGCACCTGGTTCGGTAGCTGGGTTGATGGTACCTGCTGAACTTGAGCTTGTGGATGCTGCTGCTGCACATGTGGTGACGCTTGCTGTTGTACCTGGGGTTGTTGCTGCCCCTTTCCCTGAGCTACATGCTGTTGATGCTGGTGCACGTGCTGTTGATGCTGAAACGTGGCCTGGTGCTGCTGAGGTTGCTGCTTTCCTGGAACGAGATGCTGCTGATGCCTCGGTTGCTGGTGCTGATGATAAACTGGCTGCTGCTGATGATGGTGGACCTGGTGCGAAGGTACGTGCTGAGGATGACGGGTTTGTGCCTGAACCTGCTGCTGAGGCTGCGGCTGTTGAACCTGGGAAAACTGCTGTTGAGTAGATGGAGCCTGGCTTTGAATTTTTACCTGTTGCTGCTGGTGAACGTGCGGTTGCGCTTGTGGTTGATGTTGATGGTGGGCCTGAACTTGCGGGTGTACGTGCTGGTGCTGAACGTGGCTCTGCTGCTGGTGAGGCAAAAGTGGTTGGCTATGAGTAATACCTCCCTGATTTCCTGCTGCTGGTAAGGAATGCTGAGTGATTGCGTTTACAGGACGTGGTTGGTTGACCTGGGCTGCGCCTGGCTGTGATTCATGGCCTGTTGTTGCTCGACTCACCGATGGCGTACCAGCTTGATACTGCGAAACAATTATATGAGCGTTTCGCATGTGGTGGTGAGGCGCTTGGTGCTTTGCTACTCCCGGGCTTTGTTGGGCTTGTGATGTGCTCGAATGAATTGCAGGTCTTGAAGGCGATCCACCTGGCGCGTGTGCTGTAGGAGCTTGAGGAACTTGATATCCTCCTTGCGGGGGTTTTTCTACGCGAATCTTTCGTGTTATCTATCCTTGAAATCCTCAGTACGGTATGTGCAAAAGGAAACATCTTGGGGGAAGCAAGCCAGACGTTAAAGATGGGAGCACACCGGGAGAACGCTGATGATTCATAATGGCCCTGATTTGTGGCCAATTAGACTGTAAACACTTGTTACATTCGCCTGGCGAGTACTAGCTTCCTGTGAGAGAAAGGGTAAAGCTGCTCGACAGCAAAATAGCCATACTCACCTCGCATCAATTACGATTGGTGTACAGTAGAAACATTCTTGTGGTCCTTATTTTTCTCGCTCGCTACGAATGCACTTGCTTGTTTTTCATTGCGGACGACATTTTAAAATACTGTCACTGTTTTGGGTAATCGGGATGTCAATCGGTAGCCCTCAATACACGCGCCTGAGATCCCAGTCCGCTTGAGTAAAGTATTTTCACCTTTTCTTGGGCAAAAACATTCACTCTGTCATTTACAGCGCCTTGGTTCAACTGAAGGAAGAGAAAGTGATTCCCGCAGCTAAGCAAAATGGTTCCATAGTGAATTATGAGGCAGGAATTTCCAGTAACAAAAAATTGGGTATAAACAGTTCTTCTCAATCGGCTGGGTATGGGTGGAGAAGAGCAAGAATCGCCGTTGCTTCAGTACTACAAAAAACGTGTAGGTATGGATCCTGCCTTGGCCTAAGCAACACCTGGTGGAACGCCTGAGCAGAGTAGTACACTTTGTTTCTGTTACAATTTTGAGTGAGCATGCTCATGCTGTCTCTGTTTGCAGATGATTTTGAGGTGGAAAGACAAGACCTGCTAGCTCGTATACAACTCTGCCAGTCGTCAGCTGCAGAAAATTATAGTTTGCGTATAGAGACACAAAAGCGTACAGATGAAGTGAGAGAGCTACAGCAAGCTCTCAGTGCAGCCCATATTCATTTATTTGAAGAAAGAGACCGTTTGTTACAGCTGCAAGCCGAGAACGACGCGCTCAGACTCCAAGAAGTAGAAAACCAGCGCCGCTTACAACATCTCTGCTGCATGACATCTTCCGCTGAAAGTCAGATTTGTCCTACATCTTATCGTAAACAGGATATGGCAGGCATATGTTACCCCCTGAGGAATAAGGATGGGGATGAAAGAGGTCTGAAAACTCCTTATGCTGCTTTCGTGTACTGTGAATTGATCCGTGCGCCCCAAAAGCTGTACTTTACTTGTAGGAAGCTCAGATGCACATGGTACGCATGCGCCAAAGGCCACAAACACTATCAACACGGATGCTCTCAGTCTTAAAATTGAGAGTCTCCAGGCTCAACTTGCTGAACAGCGGCAGCTCGCATCGGAGCAAGTAGAGGCCTTGAAGCAGGATCGAAGTCTAAGACAGCAGGTGCGCTTGCTTGGCTACAGTGTTAGTTCGTCCATTGTGCTCTCCCAGTCTACAATGCAAACTTCCTCGTGCATTCAACAGAGACATGCTGCTTAGGATGAAGAGGCACACAGGCGCAACTACCAACGCCAAATAGAAGAACTCACGACCAAAGTGAAGCGCACTGAAGAGGCCCTGAGATCAGCTACGACTGACTACATATTAACTAGACGGGACAAGCAGGCATCTGATGCGAGAGCTGTTGCAGCTGAGGCGTTATTGGATCAAGAACGTCAGAAAGCTGCTGCAGATGTATGTTGCTGGCATGCTCTGTTAATGTTTACTTCATCGATTTCTCTGCTGCAACTAGTGTTCAACCAATAGTGTTTGCAGTTGATTCGGCAACAGGCAGCTGATAGGGAGCGCTTTGAGAGCGCCCAATTAATGCACCAAGAAGAGCTTGAGAATCGCACGTCACAATTAACTAAGAGTTTGAAGAAACGTGAAATTGAGTACAGCCAGCTTGAGAGCATGCATCTTTCGGTGAAGGGAGAGCTTGAGCAGCGGGTAGAAGAACTCGAAGACAAGCTGATAAAAGTGAAGGAAAAGTTGCGACAAGCAGAGAAACGGAGAAATATGGATCAGGAAGGTTTTACAAATGATGTGTGCCTACTTCGCAAGCAGCTGTCAGCTGTTGACCGCAAGTTGCATCAAATGCGATTGCAAAGCCGACTTGAGGATGATGAGCGGCTCCACAGTTTGCTCCAAAAGTTGGAAAAGCGAGGAGGAAGGCAAGATGATCAGGTGGACTTCACAAGCATGCTTTGTACATTTTTGTAGACCATATATACTCACAATTACCTCTTCTATGCAGAACTGGTGTGAGCTCAATGTTCCGCGGAGTACAGCAGGTGCTGTTGAGAGTCTGGGTGTTATTAAGCGCAACATTGCACAGCTAGAACGAAGAGCCCAAATGGAAGCTATCAAGCCGAGCCACTAGCTTGGGCAGCAAAAACACTGTTTTTGTTTTGGAGGCCACAGCAACTAATTATTAGAATTAGAGTTGACACAAACAAGTACTACGAGCTGTTCCAAATTCCCGCCAATAACTTTCTCCCTATGTTTGTACGTGTTATCTGCACCATGTTTCACTGTTCCCTGGTGTATACATGTCACGTCTGTTGATGACTGGTTGATGACATACAACCATTCTTTTCAGGGCTTGCTTTTTAGCGTTTTGTGAGATTTTTTGTACTAGAGTTATGCACAAGATGCAGGGCTGGGCTCCACATGTGCACCATTGCAACATAATACATCTCGCTAAGAGACCCTCGGCACTCTTGAGGTATAGCCTGTGTGTTGTTCGTAACAAGACGTTTTAGCTCACTTGACATTTTTTTCAGATTGTGGAACATCCGTCAATTCGTTAACCACAGGCACCCATGCTGATTTGCAGCGGGATGCAGGTCTTTATCCCAGTAGTGCCGTCCCTGTATTACTAAGAGTTTTATTCATCCTAGAAAGTGCTTCACGTGAGAGTGTAAGTTACGCATGTCTTCCCCATTTTCTAGTCACAGATGGCCTTATACAGCAGTGTATTACTTGCATTTTGTCGAGTAGACAGAAAAGCTTGACTTGCAACCACAACAGTGCTGCAGCAACTGCACAAGTAGGAGTGATTGATTCACACTTGATTATTGCCTGCTAATGTTGATTTAGCACTCCGAAGGTGTACCACCAGAGGTGACTCAAATTACCTCTGGTCTACTGAGGCAATAGACTGTAGACATATTCTTGAGGTATTCTCTTCATGCCATTAGTATTGCAGGTACAGTTGGAACATGTTCAGGTATCTCACCGCTGCCCATGCAGTTGACTTTAACAATCGAAGTTATATCACAGGATGGAAAGTTTTCTCCTTGTTAAACACATGACCGATGTTCTTTGCTGCTGAACATAAGTCACACTGGAATATGTGCGGATTGCCTTGAAACATTGCAACACGTAAACAACTCCAAACACAAACGACGCTGTCGCTACATTCTTGCTGATAATGGCACACTCTGTGAGAACTAGTACTCTCGCAAGCAATCAGCACTCACCTAATCTACCAAGTCTCGACAATCAGCGGTACAACTTATACATACATGTCATGGCCCCTTTTTGCATGCTGCCATCCTTTCACCTTCCATGCCTCTTCTCTGTAGCAGACCCTGGTCTCCTTCTAGCTGCACCCTAATTCATGACATGCGCTGGATGCATTACCATAACATTGACATTGCACATATCACCAAGGGACATCACCAGAATGTCTCTCCTCTACGTTTAAATCCTTCTCCTGACTGGATGCCAGTTCTTGGGCACTGTTTCAAGCATTGTATCCAGTCCAGCCTTCTGGCACTTGCACTGCACCCAATCTTCAATGAAGTTATGCTATCATGTTCGACTTCCTGAAACGAGAGAGCATGACATCATGGATAGAAGGGCCCCTAAGGTCACATGAATACAGATGGCCATAATCACCATCGCTTGTGCCAGGGTTACCCCTAGTGATAACCGGAGAGCGGTCATGAAAGTGGCAATGTATGTCACCAGGGTACCTTTGGAACAGAGCGTGTCCATCTGGATTATTCTTGTGACATTAACATTACAGATGCAATGAAAGCACGTTCATCTTACCGCTATTGCTAATTATGACTCAACCAATGTAGTACAAAAATCAATCACAGGATGCAAGGCAAGGTCCTTGTTGAAACTCATGTCCGATATTCTTAGCCATTGACTCGACATAACGTTGGAAAATGAACTTGTTACTTCGACTCTCACTTTCAACGACACACCATTCCTCTTGTGACATCATCGATAATATAAACTGGTACGGAGATGTAAAAACTATCGAAGTACCACAAGTGATAGAATTGAAATGGCTTGGACTAGATCGGAACTTGGTGTAACTCTCCCCAGAGTTGCGCACGTCGTATCTCCTGAATTTCCTTTTGTTAAAGATAGTTGTACTTGCTCAATGCGCCTGCTTACTGCGACGGTTATGGTTGTTCGGTACGCAGTACCATCTTCGCTGTTCTTCCATACTAGCGCTGTATCCACAGCATCAGGTGGGAGAAAAAGTATTTAATCACCCGTTGAATGATATAACGGTTAATATTCCGGGGTTACGTGCTGCAGCGGCAGGAAGCAACACAATATTGAAACAGGAGATACAAGTGTCATAAATGAGACACGTTTGAGTCAACCTCTTTAAATGCACAGGCGTAAAAGTATACATTTTCATGGACAGGATACGTATCACGGGTTACACAGTGATACTAAATTGCGCGGACACAGCGTATGTTACACTGATTTGATGTTACCATTTCACCTTGCGCACACCACGTATTCTAAGAACTTTTTTTAGAGGTATAACGTATACTAAAAGTAGTTACAGGTGCGTCAAGGAGTTTGCGAGGGACTCCTTTTAAAGATAGGAACATCCCGTATCGTGGTTAGTGACAATTGTGGTCGGAAAGTTGGATGACGCAGACTCATGCATGTTGATCCTGCTGCTCCTTCTTTCTACAGCTCAACGTTCCTAAACCGTCTCCAACAGATTGAACTTTCAGCCTATAGAAGATTTGGCCAGTAAGTGGGGGCATTCTTCGGAAAGATGTGAATGACAAAGCACAGTCCTGTGACGAGTACAGTTATATTCGAACATCACAAACAGTATTCAAGGTTAGCCTCAAGTATTATAACTCATTCCCGTTTACAATTCTTCGTCTCTAGATTGGAGTGAATCGTCATCATATCGGTGACCTGATGGCTGGATGGAACTATGGAAGGAACAACGTACTCTAGCTAGATGTTCATTTGACACTAGTGTTGGTATCCCCAGAACTGGCGTGTGATGGGGATAGACCGGCCCCCAGTATCTTCTGTAGCGGGAACGTATAGGCTTTTTGATAAGCTTGGTGCTGGCTCTTTCGGATCAATTTTTTTGGGTGTGGCCCGCAAGCTCATTGTTGCCGTTCGATGTTTTTTATTTGAAAAAAAATTACGGCTTGATAAGAAGGCAATTTTTTAGTGTTTTTTCAATCCTCGATTCTGCACGTGCAGCACAGAAGTTGGACAGTCCGGAAGAGTTCGCTGTGAAACTAGAAAGAAACGGAGCTCGGCACCCACAAGTTATATATGAAGCCAAGGTTTTGAAAATATTGTCTGGGGGGGGTGCGCAATTCTAATGCTCTGCTGCGAGCTTTCGCTCCCCGTCTCTGGTAACATCTGGCAGCGCGTCCCACAAAGAGTGCTCGAGCTAAGTCTCGACTTATGCGATTTTATATTTAGTATGAATCGCTTCAAATGTTAAATGGTTGTGCGAAGTGAAGTTCCTTGCAGTGGGGATACCACCCGTATTTTGGTATGGCAAGGAAGGGCCGGATTGGAATGCGATGGTTACTGAACGTCTGGGACCTAGCTTGGAGGATTTATTTATGTTCTGTAACCGTAAATTTTCTCTTAAGACAGTTTTGATGATAGCAGACCAGATGGTACGTCCACGCTGATATTCCCTGTTGAACTGCAACCAAGGTTACTATTTACCCTGACTACACCGAAGCCCTGCAGCTTTGCCGGATCGAATACGTTCATTCGAAGTATTTTCTGCACAGGTGCGCGGGCTGGAACTTCTGGAAGCATCGAGGAGTTTCGTCACCTGTTAGGTTCAACTACCCTTGCCTACAGGGACATCAAGCCGGACAACTTCCTGATGGGCACCGGTCAACGTACAAACCAAATAAATTGCATAGACTTCGGATTGGCAAAGCGCTTTCGTAATGTGAAAACCAACACGCACATTTCCTACAAAGAAAACAAGAATCTCACCGGAACAGCACGCTACGCGAGCTTGAACACTCACCTTGGGATTGAACAAAGCAGACGCGATGATCTTGAATCATTGGGCTACGTTCTGCTTTATTTCCTTAGGGGTAGTCTACCTTGGCAGGTGAGGTCAGAAAGCTGAATCGAGTGAATCCAGTCCAAACGATGTACAGGTTGTTCATCCGCGGTAGGGAGTGTTTGAACGGATAAGAGTTGTTGTGCAATTGCAAACATTTAGGGCAAAGAGTCAAGTGTCAGCCGTGAGTTGACACAACTGTTCGAGTGGACTTCAGCTGTGGGAGAAACGAGCCACTGCCGGTTGTTAACTGTAGATCTAAAAAGAAAGCATGTCCCATCGTTCGTTTGCAGGGGCTAAGAGCACCGAACCGGAAGCAAAAGTACGAAAAGATCTGCTTTGCAAAACTTTCGATAACCGTGGAGCAGCTTTGTGAAGGTCATCCTCAAGCCTTTGTAGATTACTTCAGATATGTTCGAGACCTGGGTTTTGAGGACAGGCCTGACTACACGTACTTGAGAAGATTGTTGAGAGATTTGTTCGTGGAGAAGGGGTTCTCTTGGGACTATGTTTTCGACTGGACCGCACTCAAGGTGGGAGCACTCTAGCTTTTCATTATAGCAAGAGGCATTAAGTAAATGCTGGTACAGGCCCTTTTGATGGTCATGTACTAAGCCCTTGAATCTGAAGTTGAATCCAATGTATGTAGGCGCAGCAAGTGGCTAACATGCAACCCATGTACGGAAGCACATCAAAACTACTGCATTTCAGTTCCGCTTTACCAGATGGCGAAGACATGGATAGCAAACGAGGTGAAGGTAGCCACGGAGAATAGATTATCTTCCATCCACAAGAGAATAGTAGTTCAGCACGAGTACAATGTCCAAATGTATGAAATTGTCGCACATTACCTATACTAGTTGAAAGTTTAGTACCAAGTTAGATAACTTGTGTACGTGTTTTCCTGTCATTGTGAAGTACCTAGTTAGAAATAGCGTTCCCAATTACATGCATCAAGACCTGATTTCTGTCAAACATTTTGGGTTTATCGCACGTCAACAATGCATACGGATTTCGCTTAAGACAATCGGCAATTACACTACATCATCAGCTGTAAGGTGCATTCCCTCGGCACCAGGAGAAGCATGTAGTTTGGGAGGCACATCTTCACATCCTGGGGCTTCAAGTTCGCTGAAACTCGTAAGGGCAATTTTGCGACCTTCCAAAAGTTGTTTGTCCTGCTGCTCAAGTACAGAAAGAATTTCTGACGTTAACGTCCCTTTGAGGTCGTTGGAAGAAACTGCAGCATCTCTTACAGTTCCTGAAAGTTCCAACTCTTCTGTATTATTTGGTAGGGTAAAGTCATCCTGTACACGAGTCCATTTGAGTAATCCTGTCATTTGCATAACGATGTGCTGAGCAGGACATTAACAAGTAGTATTGTGCAACTTGTGCCACTCATTTTGACTTCCCAACACCTCGATGATCTAAGTAGGAAGTACTGGGCAGGACAGTGACCAACAAGTGTGGCATAGCATTCAATTAAAATAAAATTTCGAAGGAATGTTGAGACTGAAAATTGTGAGTGTAACATCCTGTGTAACACATGAAGAAGAATTACAATTGATTCATCCAGCAATCTGTGATCTTTCAGGTGGCTCATGAACTCTACGCTAGAACCATCTAATGACAGATCACAGCGTATCTTACCTGAGTACTGTGTTGCAAGTAGCCTAAGAGACAGAGCTACCCTCTGTCCCCTTTGCGTGTTGCACCACCAGAGAATCAGGTGAATATCCATTGAACTTACACATACATGTTCTGATGTGTTGCCATTTGAGTGACCAGCATATCTTTAGTTGCAAAGCATGTATCCACGACGTACGCTGTAAGAGTATCACCATGCAAGTGTGCCATTGGTATTGCTTTCAGCTCTGTGAGGTAACCCTTTTTAACTTGTGCCACATCAGGCAGAAGGATGTACTTTCCAATGAGAACAGGGTCCATGAGTTATGTCATGGTGTGTGATATCTCACCTTGAAACTTTTCTTGGTTTCAGACACAAGCATGGCCTGGTCCAGAGGTGAGCTGGAAGATGGTATGACTGCTGCAGCTTTACTTTGCAAGTGCAGAGGCGTTCTCGCTCCAGAGCAAGCATTGCTCCAGATCTGCTGAGCGTCAGAGTTCTCAGTCTTTCTCTGGGACTGAGAATTGAGAGGAGCAGAGCCTGGATGATCTGCCACTGGTGGTGGGTTCCACGTATCTGACTCCGAGGATAGATTAAGTGGAAAACGCTTCAGAACATAGCTCTCTACATCTGAAGCTGCTTTTGCAATGGATCTTGCAGTGCGGCAGATGATATCCAGTGATTGTCCTGAGCCATCATTGATGGGTGAGGGCCTGCAATCCAGCTAATCTGGAAGAGCTTGCAATAAAACTCAAACCTGTGCTATGTCGCAATCAAATATTCAAGTTCGGGAGCTACACGTGTTTGTTCACATTCACTTGCCTTGTTTAACACATAGTTATCAGTCAATTATATCCAACTGTCACTGTTGAGGTGTCCTCTTCAATCCACTTGAAGGCGTTATAGTACCACAGAGTCTAACATAGTGTAAGACATTTAAGAGTCTACCCATTTATACTTTGAATTAGAGGCCAGAACATGCCCATTGGATGGATCCTGATCATTCTGACCAAGTAGTTAATACAGATGGCATGGAGCGTACTGGACTGGTCCAAACCAGTGTGGTTCTACATGAATCCCAGCTTGGCGCAGCGTAAAAATTGTAGCTTCGTGGTACGACACTCGTTGCGCCTTCTCCTCCTCTAACCATAAAGAACCTGCACTGTATGATGGCACCTTGATTGTAATTTGATGTAGATACTTGCACAAGCCATCTCTGCGTTTCAATGAACGGTTGCAAAATCAGTATGTAAGAACAAGAGTGAATTACTCATGGGCAGCTGTCCCTATGAGAAAGGAGCTCAACAGTTAACCACATTGGAGACATTTCAAGGTAGAACTTGAATCAATAACTAGTGGAACTAATAAATCAAGTCATAGCACTCTAAATACTTATCAATAATATACCCACAATAAACTGCTATGTGAGATCCTGGTTAGAATGTTTGACAAGGCACTTGGGCTAGGAGAGCTCCAGCTCAATAAGTAGGATGACAACAGCGATTAATTTACTGGCAATAGTACTTGCCAAGAGCTGTATGGAAGGTGCTGTAACAGGAAATGTGCAAGAGGAAAAAGAGAAAAAAAGTTGCAGGACTACTTGAACGCTGAAACGTAAGGTGTACTCAGTGAGTTTGACCGCCACCTCGATTAGGTAGTATCCTTGGGGATTCGTCTACTTGCGGCTGCTCCAGACATCTCTGCAGAGGTTCAGAGACCTGGGCAAGGTCAGCAGTGACGGATCCAAAGTCTTTGCTGGTATCCCTTGCTTGCACTAATGGTGCAGCACTATTGAGCAAGTGAGTAGGGTTACTGCTCATGTAATGCCGGCGAAGGGGTGTACAATCGAACGCCACCGAGCTGCGTGTTTCTGGTGCAAGGGAGGCAGACAGGTGGTCATTGTCAGCTACGGATGCATCCAGTGACCACAGAGACGCCTGCGACACCAGGGAGCCTCCAGACATCCTGGGGTTGAGCAAGGGCAAGTTAGGAGGCCTGGAATGGTGAGCAGAGTTACTGTCACTATGGAATCTCCAAGAATTATCCCGAATGTTAGAGGGAGAGCTGGGAACCTCGACTGCAGGATTCTCTTGCCAAGGCCGAGACAGCGGCAAGGGGTCTCGCTTGTTGATCTCGAAAACAAGTGAGGACTTTTGGCCGGCAACTGGGCTAACAGTGCGAGAGGTCATCTGGGACTCTGGTGAAACGGAGCGGCTTGAGGAGGGGTAGAGGGGGTTGAGCCGAGTCCACCCACGGCTGAACAGTGGGCTGTCATCGCTGCCCATGCGTCTAGATTCACCGACATCTGAAGCTGCGAGGCGTGGAGTGTCTGTGCCATGCTGGGGCTGCGGTTGGTGTGAAAGTAGGGGGGGGGGGTGGGCAATAAGGGGCTGTCCGTGGCTCGCGATGCTGGCAGCACAGTGACCTGGCATGTGCAGCTTAAAGTGGTCAGCTGCTTCTGTGAGGTTTGATATGGCATGCTGGAGACGCATCTCGGTGGAGCGGATGTGGGACACTAGATTAGCCAGAGTGTCATCCTGCCCAGATCTTTGCTCACAGAACAAAGGGTTCTGTACTATGTCGGGACTGGCGCATGTGTTCGACTCAGCCTTAGACTCCCTGCCAGGAAGGACGCTTGCAGAAGAAGGGGTTACTGAGTGCTCAGGTGGGGTGTTGACAGATTCGTGGTTTGCTGCAGTTGGAAATGTAACCCTGCTCGAGTACTCACTGGCCGGGGTCCTCTCAGAGGAGTTTTCTCCTACATTTGGCAGCACGCCTGGGTCCCCAGCTGCAGTGCTGCAGCTTAGCATCTCTGTGCGATACGCGTGCAAGTACAGCTCAGGGCTGGACGGCAGAGACTGTACTACTTGACTTTGAGAGGCCCTGAATTCAGTCCACACGTTACAGCTCCAGCACAAGATTGACAGGTAAGGTTGCATTCAAGCTTTTACAATAATATGTTGCGTCACTGTTCAGATTTGAATTCCAACTGGTAAACACCGACTAAGCAAGAGAGTAAGACCTAGTGTGAGCTATAAATCTCTAATCAGAAGACTCACATGACTTTATAGGCTCTGACGAAGTATTGTTCTGCCAAGGTGTAGCAGAGTCGTTGAGAACGCACTGATGGATTCTAGTTATCAAAATTTTATGATGTGTAGAAGTGTGAGAATGTTTTACTACGTACAAGATGGGTGTTAATTAAACTCAGGAGGGAAAGGTGATGAGTATTCAGGGTGTGGGCACCTGGATGATGAAGCCGATGGAGAAGGCATGAGATGGGAGATGGCAGTATTGGGGGTGCTGAATGGAGCGGAGGAAATCTCTGTGCTGTTGAATTGAGGAGAATCTATGGGAAGTGGAGCTTCTGGCTTCCCAGTCACTGTGCCTGTGTGCAGATTCTGTGGGCAAGCATCTGTGACTTGAGGGTCATCTTTACGGTTTCTGATCTGCTGCGCAGGGTTGCCTAAGTGTTGCCTGGCGTTTTTCAAACTAGGGGTCACTAGCCCTGTGTGTGCATGAACAGGGCTTGAAGCCTGAAAATCAGTTAGCATTTTCTCAATGCTTTCAAGTTTAGCGTTCATCCCTGAGGCGTTCAGCTGATCCCGTGGCATGCTCAGCAGCGTGTCTGCAAGAAATCCAGCAGCTCTGACAACCAAAAGCCAAGAAAGGAGCGAGCTGTCCTCTTACAATTACAATAATCAGGCACTGTGAATGCATGTTTCTTGCATTACACAATAGCCAGAACACTGTCTCTGTCACCGAGGAGCCAGGCTCTAGGGTTGTATACTGTAAGCAAAAATTAAATAAATTTGTTCCAGGAGTCGCGGGAGTGGTTACTGTACAGTTGCTGTACTTCTCTTGAGATCAATTCAGTGGAGCGGACCAGAATAATTGAAGTATGCCAGGGTTCCTATGATGACATATCACAGGTACATCTGTAAGGGTTGTACACAGCTGCACACCTCTCATTAGTCTTATCAACGTACCATGCACTTACATTGTCTTATTGAAGCTACAATCCTCAAGTTACATTTCTTGTTGTTTTCTCGTACCATATTCTGCTCTTATTCGAGTTTTGTAGTGATGTAAGCATGCTCTTCCTGAAAGAAGACACGATTTATTTAATCATCTGGTTCTTGTAGAACTTGTAACAACATCAAGTTTTGCACTACGATCAAGGGCAGAGTTCAGGCAAGTGTGTCATTCAGGCTGTTTCCATCAGTGACATGAAGCAACATTGTTCTTAAACTACATATGCTTTCCATTAGCTGTTGCACTCCACTAATTTAATGTTTTATTGCAATTTGAGACCTCATGAGACCCCATGATGAAGCTCAGTCATTGGATACACTATGCACATTACCGGCAAATGGTGTTTTCAGTAACTCTGACGCAATTCCTTGTGACCAGTTGTAACTGACACTACTCCATTGCGATTGACACCTGAGTTGTGCTCAACATAACAAAATGATGTATCAAATCTGTATCAACAAATACAGTTTAACCTGTTTGAGGTGAGTGAACAAGCACTGAGGAAAGCATTCCAATACTACAGATTATGCCATTCATCTTTGCTAGTGTGAGCAACATTACTGAGCTTATACCACAGTTGAAGTTTCAGAGGAATCCGCTAGTAATAGGCAGTACAGGTCATTGTATTCTTGCATGGTGCTAATAAAAGGACAATTGTGCGAATCAAATGAAAACGTATTTCACTCAGTTGAATAAACAACTGATTTTGCAAACAGGATGGTCCTGATAATGGTATTGGTAGCAAAATGCTCATTTCTGAAACCCAAAGAACTGCTATATCCAACGACTTAGTCTTCTCGCTATTTGAGAACATTAGAGGTGCTTCCAGACAAACAATTTTGCGTAACATGCTGTACAGAGTCACGGAACTCAGCAATTATTCAGCAGCAAATGTCTATTGGTAATGCATGGCAGATGATATGCATGATTAAGATTTGTCCTTGTTATAATGGCATCACAGCATCATCGTGATATCAGAAGCTTGCACAAGTACTGACACTGACAGCCAATGTGCTGAGCATAACCTATTACCCTTCCAATGAATGTGCACCAGTAATGTACATTTGGGTGACAATATAACGACATCCTTTCATTTATTTTTTCATATGCACTCAGTCTAGTTGCCATTGCCACGGTATTCTTAACTTGACAAGGAAAGCTATTCGATGCACAGAACTGAGAAAGCAAGCCATCTCACATGGAATGATCCCACCTTACCGATCCTTCTCATCAAATAGTCTAGCAGTTACAGGAGTGGAGGTGCATGAAACTTATTACGTGAACAATCAAAATTTCAAACCCCTTCTTTCACAACTAAGGCTAACAATCAGCTTCATAGCCAAAAGAAAGCTGTTGCAAGGAGCAGCCTGATCCTCTACTTCTAAGTGAAGATAACAAAGTTTCGACCTCTATTATAATGGGATCTCTTTATATTTCATGCATCGACATGCTTGTAAGTCATGCATGCATACTTTCTGATCATCTATAACAAAAGTTCTTACAACAACAGGGAATTCGACAAAAACCCTTCGCCATACAAAAGTCAGACTGTATCAGATACACCCAACTCCTATTCAGTGACTTATCAGCTGTTTGCACTTTCAGCTTTGTCAACTCACACAAGCTTTGCTCAACTTTTCATTTACTGGTAACAATTCTGGTACACAGTCACAGCAATACATGGCAGGAGCTGTCATACAATTCCCGGAATACTGATTCTGCATGATGGCAATCATTTCTAAACTAATAACTGCAGAAGCGATTTGATAAAAACATGATCAGGAATGTTGACATGAGTGTAGAGTTTTAGTGAATGATATTCTCAGGCATTGTGCACCCTCAGGCTAGTGTTGTGAATCGATGTAGATGAGTATGCTATCAAATACACACTCATGAGCGAAATCAAAAGAGATCAGATTGTGCTGAAGGTACCAAACCTGACTTCATTAGTAAATAGAGGGATCAGAGTCTCAAACTTGCATGCTTGGGCAGTGAAGCATGATGTTCAATTCCAAAACAAGATGCCTTTGTCAGCAGCATAGGTCTATACAAGTATTTACATATTATGAATAGTGGGTCTCTCCTCTGATTTTTTTTCAACAGCAATCTCATTCTAGTAAACACAGTTTTGTTTCTGCTTGCACAACCAAAGTGTTATCAAGGCTCTTCAAGGTTGGCTAGACATCGGACAAATGTCTGAAAGCAGTCATCAGCACACCTTGCAGCTGATGGACCATGATTTGAAGCTGATTGCAGTACAACTGTGCACGGGACAGCTTCGTGTGCGCATCAAACGTTTCAG
>JAULKQ010024193.1:0-33108 GCA_032356285.1 Smithsoniella earleae | reverse complement strand
TACGATCTCATAGTCGTCGGGACGCAGGAGTCTTCGTTCTCGTCGAAGAGGGTGACCAGCGAGCTGCCCGATCGCGACGACGACGAATCGTCGTCGTCGTCGCCGGTGACACAATCACAGGTTTCGGACACCGGAGACGCAGAGCACGCGGGAACCATGTCCACAATTCCAGCCGCGGCGCTAGGTCAGGCGGAGCAAGGCGGCGCTAAGGCGGGTAAACGATCCAGCAAGACCGCGGCTGAAGCTCCTTGCTGGGCGCCGCTAGCTCTGCCATGCTGCTGCGTCGCAGGTGGTGATCAGGATCAGACGATCTTGTCATCGTATCCCGCCCCTGCGTCGCAATCTGCGGCGTCGCGCGCGCTGCAGGGCGTGGCGACCGGGACGCAGTTCTCGCTTGACCTGCCGGCGCACGAGGACCCTGTAACCGCCGCCACTGCGTCAGAGAACTTCCCCCCTGAGGTGGACGCGCTGCGTGTTCCGGAACTAAGCAGCGACGACGAAGTACCGGAGCACCCTGAACCGGGTGGGGTACTCACCGCATACGCAGCCGCCTCGCCACCTGTAACCATTCGTGAACACGGTCACAAGCCGGTTCGTTGCCCATCCAGCATGGAGATGCCAGACACGCTCCTCTTCTCTAAACTCTTGCACGTACCTGGCTTGGACAGCCCTGTGCAGGTAGACGCCTTAGCCACGCCTGGAACCAGCAGCGAGATCGAAGCAGTCACCGACCAGCTTCAGCGCAGTGCTGTCGGCGATTACCGCGCCGCCAATCAAGACGCAGACGACGATCGCACTGCGTCCAGCGACTCCGACGCCACCGCACTAGACGACTCCGACTACGAAGCCGACGCTGACACAGAACCCGAATCTGCTGTTCCCGGCCCTGCACTACAACTCCCCAATCAAACCACCAGCCCTGATCCCACGCACTCAGAGCCCCACAAAATGCCCACAGCAGTCCAAGCCTCACAAACCCGCTTGCCCCGCGAGCCCCGAGTGATCGGCCAGTCTCGCATGCCAGTGGTCCATGAGGAGGGGGAGAGCATCGGCGGGGACAGCGCAACAGGAGACCTGTCCCAGACCCACACCGCCCCAGGGGTCTCTGTGTCTGGCCGCCGAGTCACCGAGCAAGGGATCCCAAGCAACCTCACCGAGAACGCCACTGTGTCCTCCTCCAGCCCCGACGAAAGCGAGCAGGCATGGGTGCACTCCTTCGCGCGCATGGCACGAGAACAAGATCGCCAGTGGGGTGGTAATCGTGATCCCGCCCGATCCAATATCCCCCCCGGGCCCCCAATCCCAGGATCTCGAAACATACCCAAACCCCGAATCCCACGACGAATACGGCAAGTCCCCCGGTCCCCAGAGTCATCGTCCACGCATGCATGGGTCCGTGCACTGCCTCCCCCTCATTCTCTCAGCAGTGCTGTGCTCTTAGATGATCGCCCTGCCGTCCCACCAGAAGGTGTGCCTTTCATCCGCGAAGGGAGACCGCGGCACAAAGCCCCAGCCCCACCCTCCCCCCCAGCGATGCCCAATCGCATTCGAATGCAGCCCAAGCGCCCAGCCTCCTCGCCGCCGCGAGCACGCCCACGGCGAGCCCACTCCCAGCCGGCAATGTCCTCTGCCATCCTCAGCCCAAACCAGCGGGGGAGAATCACCAAGTCGCTACGGAAAGGTGCAGCAGGCCGCAAGAAGTTCCTCGCCATCAGCTCCCCGCAGATTCAACAAGAGCTGCAGGGCCGAGTCCACCAGGCAGCATTGATGGAGCGTGCCAGAAGGTTCTCGGACTCATTTGCGCAGCTCCTGATCACACAGAACTCAGACATCCCCTCCGATGTAGAGACGCCAGGGACGAGCTGGAATATGGTGCACGTATGCTGGCCTGGGGACCTAGAAGAGGGTACAGAGGCGTCCGCATTACCAGAGGACCCCCCAGGGACGTCAGCGTCCCTGAAAGTCCCCCTGAGGACGGCGAGCACGATCGGCAAGTTGCCAGAGACCGACTCCCAGGCGAACGAGTCCCAGAACCTCCACAGCAGCGGCTCCTGGGAGTTTGCAACTCCCAGACACATGTGGCGGCCGAACGAACGATCTACGTCACTGCCGGCAGCGACAGGAGTGCGAAAGAGTGAGGGTGTGCGCGCACTCAGCGCCCCTGGCAGCCCAATCAGTGCGAAGTTCATGTCGCAGTACTACCCAGAGAATAGCGACGGCCTGATGGAGCCATGGTTTGCACGCGGGACCGGCTGCGGCGGGGACTGGGGGCGGGACGGGTCCACCGGCCAGTGGAGGCTCCTCTGCTCCGGATCCCCCAAGCTGCCGCCACGACCCCACATCACACGTTCCCTATCAGGCCGGGGCCGCGGGATGGGCCGCCGGGGCTTCTCCCCAGTGTCTCCTGGTCACGGCCTGTCCCCAGTCTCCGTGGCAACCAGCGCCCGCTCACCAGGGTCCGTGCGGCGAGGTGACAGCACCAGCACAATTGCCGCCGATTTTGACCACGCTCTCGCAACAACAGAGTCCCCCTCGCGCGTTTACGACGTCGTCATGAAGCATGCGTATGCAGGCGCGCTGGTAGGCCATGCGTTTGACATCCTAAGTGCAGGCCATAGTGCCCCATCTGTCAGCAGCTGCGCAGATGATCTCCTCAGAAGCCCGACCTCTGTCAAGCAGTTCAATGCACACTTTCAAACGTCCCCGTCCCAGGAGGACCCTTCTGTCCTCTCGCCCCAGTCTACCAAGCACTACACTTGCCCTGTACCCAATTTCCAGGTCGCATCTAAGACACAGCCTCCTCTGGGCCCTGTTACCAGCGAAGGCTTGCCGCTCGGTCCCGGTGTCCCAGAGCAAAGTGAAGTACTGGCGCCGATTTCTCCAACCCACCGGGACCGCATTGCCCCCTCCCCCTCATCCCTCAAGCCAATGAGAAAGCTTAACTTCTCCAGCAGTATGAGCACCGAAGGTCCCCACAGCCACTCGCACCCAGACGAAGGCTCCGACATTGATAGACACATCAAGCCCAGTCCCTCGCAGGAGGAAGTTGAACCTGGTACGACTCTTGCACAACAGCTTCACACCCCCTCCCCCACCTATTACGCAATTTCAGACTCAATTCAATGATACTCTGCAGAGAGTAGACAGAGTGGAACACTGTCTTCGGGGGGAGAGCCTGTGCTAATGCAGCCCGCACACTGGCCTCTGATTGCAGGCCAAGAGGACATCCTAAAGTCCACCACATCCTCTAACCCACTGGACACCAGCACAAGCAACCGCACCAGCAATCTACAGGTCTCACCAGTGAGTGTACCATCGGAGACCCCACGGCCACAGCGGCAGTCCCAGTCCAGCAGCACAGGCAGCGGGACATCGGTCAGCAAGTCTCGGAGTGCCGCCACCAGCCTCAGCATCGCACCGGGGGGGATATCGGCGGACGCCCAGTCGGTCAGCTTCGTCTACGACGCTGTCCCGTCGCTCTCCTTCGCCGACATGCAGCCCCAGCGCATGCAAGGCAGCATCTCCCTCAGCAGCTCAAACCGCGAAACCGCGACCATAACACCGACAACAACCCGCGCGCAAGCTGTTGAAACCAGCAACGCCACCCCCCCCACCCAGTACTCCGGCTCAGCGACCCCCAACCTGTCCCAGGCCTCCTCAACGTCCGACACCACCGCGCGCGAGTCCTCCTCCGATCCGGAGCCCCAATCCGCCGACCCCGAACCGCTATCCTCCCTTGTCGTCCCGTCCTCCATGTGCGGTGGCACCGGCCTGACCCTCGCTACGTGGGGCCCCTCCCGGCCCCAAAGCTCCCACCCGGCCCAAGTCAACTCCTTCCAGAGCAACGATTCCTCAAGCGCTCTCGCCCACGCCAGCGACAGCAGCAACTCGGCACTGTATCCGTTCCCAGTCGCTGATCAGCCGCAGGGGAGATCCCCCAGTCCGTCTACAGCCTCCCAGGCGTGGAGAGAGGCTTTCATCAAAGAAATGTCAACCCCCCACCCCTCGACACTGTCCCGAGCCCCATTCAACCGCAGCCCGACCCGTTCCCTCCACCTTCAGCACAGCATCAGCACCGTTCGCACAACAGACACTTCCGGTACGTCAAGGCATTCCATCAACCTCCACCCAGTGAGCTCTGCAAGCGGGGCCAGCGGGGGGGCCTCGCTACGCGCGGCGTCGTTCACCGACACCCAGAGCTCCCACGTCACTGCCGCACCGTCCATCAGCGGGGACCTGTTCACCACCAATGTCAGCACTGCACCTTCCGGACGCTTCCGCCGCGGCCCGCAACCCCCCAACGAAGCCCCCAGTCTTCAGGGTTCAACCTCCGGTGACACAGGGTCGAACGACCTGCCCGGCGCTCCAGGGCTCGCCGGGGCGATGCGACCCAACGCCTTCTTTCCAGAGCACATGGAACTCTCCGAGCACCCCCAAAGTAGCCCGCTCCCAACACCAGGCTTGCGGCCCTCTGAGCGGCGTGCCTTCGACAGGAGGAACATCGACGTCCGTGGGCTGCGAGCCCGCGCGCAGGAGGCCCCCTTTTTCAACAGGGGGGCCGGGGCAGCCACCCCCCTGCCCCAGCCGTTCTTCCCGTCCCCCATCGGCGCCCCCCGCGGAGCCTTTGACCTTCCGCGGCGCTCCAACTTCCCTCGTAAGTCCCACACATTCTCCGGAAGCTTCTACAAATCGGCGACATCACCAGTGCATGCAGCCGGCATGTCATCATCCACCATGTCCACCTCCCCCCGCACACCCCCCACCCCAGGCTCCATCTTCAACCCCCCCTCACCCCCCAGTGCGGCGGAATACTCCGAATCCATTGACAGCGGCCCCTCCTCTCGCCGCCTCCTCCTCGGTGTTGTCTCCGGAAGCTCCTCCCAAGCCGACACGATACGCGGAAACCTCACAGGGTCCAACCCCATCAACCCCTATTCCCCAACTTCAAACCCCGCACAAGAGCATTCCTCTCAACACGTGCGCACCTGCCTCTCAAACACCCGTGAACTCACTCTCTCATGCGGTGCCACCACAGCCACACTTGCATGCAGGCTCTGGATCCCCAGGAACCCCATGCACTGGCAGGGCTATTCCACCCTAACCCCCCCTCTTTCCAGGCCTCAGAGGAGCCCATACAGAACCTGGGCACCCAAGCACCGCGGAACCTTCCGGAACCTTCCGAGATTTGGAAGCCCCCACCCCCTGTCTCTGTGACTCACCGGAGATCTCGACTTGCACCCGTTCATGAATGGGGCTCCCAGAGCACCAGTGATCTAGCCTCTGGCGATGATGCCCAACGACCCATGCATATTGGCCAAGGTATTGACTCATACCATGCATTGCCACAGTATCCTACCACACCAAAGCTTCCAAGGTCTTCCAACACAAATCCTGGCCCTTCCAGTTCTGACACAGTGCTGTATACTGTGCAGCTGAGATCACGCCTGTTGCAATATCTGAGGGCCAGTACGCCGTGGCGGCTCCAGTGGCTACAGGGGTGACAGGGTCCCCCATGACGTCGCGTGCAAGGCCGATGTCCAGTGCAGTTCAGCAAAGCGGCGTAGGGGGATCAGGCCTGTTCCGAACTGGCAGCCAGTCGCAGCAGGGTGGCAAGACGTCCTTCACCCTTGTAGACACGCAGGAACTCCAAAGTGCGCTTCGCAACGCCATGTATAACACGCATGACAGCCGTGCACACAGCAGCACTACTGCAGCGTTGGGAGGTTCATCTTTCGAGGGGACGCCGACGGTAGCCCCTGTGGACACGAACGCGTCGCCGGGCGCCCCTCTCCGCAGCCTTACCATGAACATGCGCCAGGTGCGTCTCATGCGCAGGTGGTTCAGTTTGATTTCATGCAGTTTAAGACGCCCGAAAAGCCTCCAAAGGAAGATTTTACGATTTCCAGCGTCAAGTACCGTATTGATTACAATCAAACATCTGTCAGAAACAGAAACGAGTTGATTTGAAACTTTTGTGATCCGAAAAAGAAGGGGCATGCGTCCTCAGAAGCCTCCATGGAACAGAATCACCTGCATGTAGTGTATTATCCGCACAAGCCCTCGTGGTCGGCAGCGCTCCTCTCTTACTCCATCGTCTTTCTAAGACGCTCTTTTCACCTTATTAAAATCCATGTTCAGTGGAGACCTTTCCAGTATCAGCTGAGAACTACAACAGAGTTTCTCCAAAGCAGAGCTCTGGGCGAACAATGTTGCATTAGTATCTTTTTTAGAGAGTATCCTTTTCAGGGTTTCATACAAATACAGGGACAAACAATCAAGCTGACCATTTGTGAAGGAAGGGTACCGACACCAATTATTCAACAGCCATGTTTTGCCTTACCTGATATGGTAATCATATTTGCATGAGTGGCTACCAGGGGTCTGTCCACGCCTCTGTTGCTATTCCAGCTTCACTGCAGTCACCATTAACATTGTAAGTAAATTTTACCCTCGCCCATGAAGATACTATTGAAACATGTGAATAATCCGAACCGTCTAAATTATCGAGCGTCCGCTGTACCACAGCTTCCTTTCTGGAAGTGTGAAAAGGATGAGTAATGGTGTAACAACAGAGAAGGGTGATAGAGCCGATATTCAGTTTTCGTATGCATGACATGCGCAGACGGAGTGGCAGAGGTGGCGTGCTGTAACGAAACGCATTGCGTCATAATATGCAGCCTGCATGATCGATTCTGCCTTCATCAAGTGGATCCACACGAAGCTCTTGTAACAACCCTGTAACAACTGGTTCTACTTTCCTAACGTAGACTGTGCTAACCACTGACTGCTCCGAATTTCTAGGGCTGTTTGTTGGGCAACGGCGAGGTGTTTTTCAGGGATCCCTGACGGACTCGCAGCCGTGGCATGAAGCGGTGGCGGCGGCCGTCAACGCTGCAATGGCCGGCGGCGCGGCGGCTATCAACTCCAGGAGCCCGTCCATCGCCACAACAGCCAGCGCGTACCGCATGCCCGCGCCAAGCTCGATCTCCAACCACACGTACCAGGTGAGCCCCGAGCCGCGCGCCGCCGACGGATGCGGATGTACACAAATCCGATCGCTATCTCCTGTGCACAGGTGTGGAAGCACGTCTCCATGGGTCAGATGCGGCTCGCCATCCTAGCGCCGAAGCACATGCACATGCTCCTTGGCAACGCGGCGACGGCCACCGTGGCGACCGGTGTCGCCGGGGTAGGATCGAACAAGGGCGCCATAGCCATCTGCTGTCAAGTGTGGGGAAACGACTTGTGCTTCGTGAACGCTCACCTGGCGGCACACCAGAAGCGAAGTCGCGAAAGGAACCGCATGTACAGGGTGCGTTGATTCGCTCTCCATGATCTCAAATGACGCATCGCACATTTACAGTCGCGCCTCGTTGCAGCGCAGTGGGAAAATTGGCAAGAAGGAGCTGTTATTGCCGGGCATCGATGTTTCCAACAACATTCTGATGTTAGACTTGGATTTTATGAACCATGAACGTTTGCCCCGCGTCACGCAAACTATCAACCACTTCTAGGTTAGGGTTTGAGCACAACGCTATCCCGAAGCGAGTGGCGTGACGCAATCATTTCAGTCCGTGTGAGATGTACGACTTCTCTTCGTCAAGAGAGCACAAGCGCGGCAACATGACCACCTGTAGCCATGCAGACGATCGCCAAGGAGCTGCGCATGAGGAACCCAAGCGAGAGTCTGCTGGCGTCCTTCCACCACGTCTTTTTCATGGGGGACTTGAATTACCGCCTGAACTACGGAACTCTGGACGATTTCCGGGACGGCTCGCCGTCGGAGCAGCTCAACCAGGCCTTCCGGGCCGACCTCATGCATGCGCACGTGACAGGCAGTTACGCGCCGCTCATGGCGGCAGACCAGCTCCGCCTCATGCAAACCCTCGAGCGCGCGTTCGTAGACTTCCATGAGGCGGAGATTCAGTTCCCGCCGACGTTCAAGGTGCTTATCCGATTACGTAGTCACACAGAGCCGCACCGCCGGACCTTAGCGACGCAGCGTTTCAAGAGACGTGATCATCGCAGGTCGAACGAGAGGCGTCCATCACTTACAAGCCACACAGACTGCCGGCGTGGTGCGATCGCATTCTGTGGCATTCCAACCTGCCGCCGCATATGCAGCCAAAGTGCTCGCGTTACTTCATGGCGGCTGAGGTGGACACCTCTGACCACAAGCCCGTCGGTGGGGTATTCATAGTCCCCTCCGTCCATTGCCCCGCGCAGGTGGTCCGCGACCACACAGACAGTACGCCGCTCACCGGTACTTGTGCACAGTGCAGTACACAAACGTTATCAGATGTAACATAACTACATGTGCACAATTGCGAATTTTTTTGCACGAAGTCGAAGACGGACTGTAACGGATAAGGTCGCCCTGGTGCAGACTTGGTCCTGGTGATGTTCGGATTGCGCGCGGAGGGGCTGCTAAGCAAGAAGATGCGATCGACAGTGAGAAAAGAGTTGAAGAACGTAGCAATGCTCAGATGCCAGGTGCCGAACATGCATTCGCCGGCCGGGATCCGCCTCCGCGTGCGCGGCGATGATCTGCAGCACCACCTGAAAGTGGTATCAACGTCTGCAGGCGAGGAAGTCGAGTGGAAGGTGCGGCCGGAGCTGTGACGCGTTGTTCGAAGACCAGCCTGGCGCCTCTCCGTGAACGTTTTTCTTGTGCTTGCAGAGCTCGATGAAGGCACACTGCAAGCACGCGTACACGCAGCACCTGCGAGGCCGTATGCTTCACTTCAAGCTCAGCTACGACGCAGGCAACGGGCGCTCGAAGCGCACAGTCGGCCAGGGCGTGCTGCCGCTGATGGCGGTCTTGCCCGCCCAGCCGTCGCCAGAGTGGCCACAGGGGCAAACCCGCATGGAATGGCCCTTCTCTATCCCATTACATCACGGGTGTGCTCTGAACAGACTAATCAGGGGTTTTGTGCTTCGGCTTGAGCACCCTGAGTTGAGAGGAATGGTGTAAGCATGATGCATGGGTTGAATGCATGGTTTTGAAGCGAGAGACAGGGAGGTGGCAGCGGTCGACTATAAGTAACTTTCACCGCAAGGGCTGTGTTTTGCAATACCGTTGTGCATCGGAATGGGGCTGAAATTACAGTCAACTCAACACGAGGAAAACCAAAAATGCCTTCTGTGTGGACACCAATGTTTGAGCATTGATATTGCAATAGAACTGTATCAGTCCTGAATGACAGAGCCTGGTAAATGTTGAATGTTTTCTTTTTAAGCGTCTTACAAGGCGTCAAGGATGGCCAGAGAGCAAGATATGCTGCGAAGCTTGAAATGGCCTGATCGCCAAGCGCGTCTTAAGGGGCCATCGTTTGACGATCTGAAACTGGATTTCTCGCGCTTGGTCGTAAATTCTGGATCGCCGTGCCTCACCATTTGAAGTTTGCTGTTATTTTCCATCACACCAAGAAATTCAAAAGATTCATCCACCAAAGCCAGCGCCAAATTGAAACCACTTGCAACTGATGGTTTCATTTTCGACCTGTCAAAGTGCAAGTCAAGGTGCGACTAGGCGCCTTGAACGCCCACCGTAATGATAATTTCCATCTTCCTCACTGAGTGACCTTTGACGAGCTTCTCTGGAACGCAACGTATCATTGTCTGCCACGAGGTGAATGGAAGCTGGCTCAAATTGTCTATGTGCTCTGAAGATTCTACTTGACGCAGTGTACCGTTGACGGGCCTCTGCACACGCCCTAAGCAACCCGCAAAACGGGGCTACTTTGTTTCAGCATGTCAACTCGTCCGTGTATTGCCAAACACAGCCTAAAGATCCCAAAGCGCCGAATGTTTGCCTCATCGATGCATTTGAATTCTACCTTCACACTGCTACGTGCATGCAGGGGCCTACGTGCGGGTAGTCTGTCGGGGTACGTCAGATGGTCGCTCAGATCCATGGAGAGCTCGTTACGTAATCCGCTATCCAAGCTGTCACACGCGGCGCAGCACTTGACGCAAACCCCGCCGGTGTCGGGAGGGACGACGTCCCACGCGTCGACGTACGTGAACCAGTAGGGCGGCAATCCTTGTGACGCGCGTGCACTGCGTCGCATGTGCTCTCGTTATCTAGGCGCAACAGTGTCGCAGAGGGCTTAAATAATACGCGTCTCGGTTTTTTTCGAGCAAGTTGCAGAATGTTCGAGAAGGTTTTTTTGGTTGGTGACGGGTTTTCGTTTGGTTGAGACGATCGAGAATAAGGAACTGTGTACAGGGGAGGAGCCGGTAGGTTGTTTTAGTTATGTGGAGCGATGGTAGTTTGCGTGGTTTGTTTGATATTGTGAATAGAGTGACGGCTGGGCCGTCGTGGGAGGTTGTGAGCCATGCTGCGTGGCGAAGGGCGACCCCCGAGGCCCCGTTACCCCGCGAGTGTTCCAGAAGTCGTGTGAAACTGGTGCCGCCCTCGTGCCGCCGTAATCTCGCAAAGTGGGGCGAGCACGCAGCCCGTGAACACTTGAGAGGAAGTGTAGATACTGTGTTGTCAGCTTGTTGGTGGCTGACCGCAGTTGGGAAGAAAGCCCGCGAAACCGTGTCGAGGTTTAGGTCAGGATAGTTTGCACCCATCGCGTGTCGGATCGCACGTACTGTCCAGTTTTGTAAATCTAACATGTACCAGGAATACAGAAACGCCGTATTTATTGTGTGGTTGTGTCCGGCCACATCATGTCATTGGCTCCATTATGAGCAACACAACATGCTACATATGCTGTATCATCACAGTGCTTTGGATACGTAAGACTACCTCACAGAGTACTGAGCTTTCTCTTTTGTCAAGCCTGGGAAAGCTGTGTTTGCAAGATCGTGTGGTTGAAACAGGTGGTGTAGTACGTACGCATGAGCATGAAGAACTGCCCTAGATGGGTGCACACATGCAAAGATCAAAGGAATGGAACATCTGTCGTTGAAACTCGGCGGAATATTTGTCGTGTGTGTAGAAAAAATCGTCGTACATATTACCAGCAAAAACATGTTACAATATGTCAAGGTGCCCTTAGCTGCAATTGTACATTCTCCAGTGTAATTGGTCTGAAGAGGTTTGAGGTTGAAACGCATTGTCCCAATTCATTCTCATTGTGAAAGCATAACCACCCTGTGAAGGTCATATGCAGTTCAAAACAAGTTAATATCTTGCTTGTCCATGTACAATTTCAGGCGATTCAATGTTTTGTCGAGGGATCGTTGTTGCCAGACCGTCTGTACAGCTTAGAGCATGTGTGTAGCACCAGACAGGAGTGTTTGAAGAGAGATTTTCATTGCATCAGCTGCAGTGCTCTTGTGCTGGCATGTTGAGACAGGCAAATCTAGAGAGGTGTGCATTTTGTTCAGGCAAGCAGTGCTGCAGGTTGACTTCCAAATCACAGATGTAACATGCTGTTGGCCTTCACACAAGAGTTCTACAGAAGGTTCGAACATGTGGGGCTACTCTGTGTGCTTCCTCGAGCTATCAGTTGAGTCTGAAAGTCGTTTTTGCTGCACAATCGCTTCAAAGTGCAGCAGGGTCTTCTTCAACAATCTGTTCCATGATCAAATTACAAGCACAAACAAGGGATCAATTACCATCAAGCTAGCATGCGAACCTTGTCCAACAGTATGCCAGAAAACAGGTCCAAATCTGGCCTGGAATAAACGAGAAAAGAACAACATCCCTCCCTACCCCAGATCCACAATTCCTAGAACTGAATACAAAACAAGAACAAGCAATACTGGACCGAATTACAGTGCAACAAGGCACCATGCATGCCTTCATCAACTAGAATTGAAATCATCTAAGCGTAATTGAAGAGCCTGTTTCCCCACCATCCACAACCCGTAACTACTAACGAAACCAGCTGTACAGCCTCATGGGTGAAGGGTGATGTACACGGTAATACAAAGGACAATTACACCCAGGGAAACCAGGCTCCACCCAAGCCACTCAGACTCCAGAGTGCCATCTTTCCCAGCGTCGAACAGCATTGTGTAAGCCGACGCGCGCGGAAGGAGGAAAGCCTCGATGTCGCGTCGTTCGGCGGCGGCAGACGTAGTCGGGCTCTCGGGGGACGAAGTACGGCGCTTGACGCCGTCGAAGTGCTCAATGCAGGTTCGGCTAGCCGATTCGACGTCGATGAGATCGAAGCTGGATCGGAGTCGAATATCGCTGTCCTGGGGGGCGGGATCAGCGTCGACGCTCGCGTCGCGGCGGTACTTGTGGCGACAGTGCGCAATGATCAGCCCCCCGGGAAGGATGAAAACCAACAGCGACCCCGCTATACCGCCGATTATTTGGTACATAATACCGAGGTCCGTCACCAGGCACGCCGTGGTGACGCACGCAGCGAAGAATACGAGGGTAATGCCAGCGACGTGCGAGTACGGGACATGCGCAGGAGGCACTGTGCCAAGATAATGGCACATAAGATCGTACAACGCCGATCTCGCGACGTGCTGGTTAATCGGATAGTGCAGCAGCACCGCGATCCCTACCGTTAGTCGCATCACCTACACGCTATGCCTAGATCCTCAATTCGGCGCAATTTCGGGCGTCGTAAAACGCGCAAAAATTACCCATCGACATACTAGGCGCCACAAGCGGGTGGACCTAATCAAAACTGAATCGCAGGTGCAACGGCGATTAATTCTCGCTATTCAACCGCCCAATGCATGGAGCGGAAAGACGACCACAGGAAGAAGCGGAAGCAGACCTGCATGAGGTTGTCGTCTGGGGAGAAGTTGTTCAGGATGTTCGACTGCGCGTTCTGGGGATACAGGAAGTACCCCGCTATCCCGGTAGCGATGTAGACCGCGGTACAGTTAAAGTACGCCACCGCCATGACGCTGCTCATTCCTCGGAGCTTCCGAACTACGTCCATGCGCGTCCGGGAGGCAACCGGAGGGGGTATCAGATGCATTGACTCATCACCCTGCAGCATTTCAAACCCTTTCTTCAGTGGAGCCCGAAACAAACACAAACTGCAGTAGCTATGACTAACTTCCCCGATATTGGGCTTGAACCTGCACCGGACTGCCAGCAATTTTCTGTTGTGTACACCTAGATGATAGAGCAGACACAATTAAGACTTCATTGAACAAGCTTCACGTCCGTTTCTGTGTGGATACAAGCACCAACTTGGCACCTGTAAGTATTCATACTTAAAACCAGCTGGGAACACAATGGGCACTGAATGAGACTGCAACTACCGTTCTATTATATGCTGGTTTCAAGATGTCTAATTGCTACCCGTCATCCTGCGAGAGAACCAAAACTTTCCTAAACATAAGGATTTAAATATGAGGGATCAAACCAGTGCCACAGCCTGTGCATCAACTCATCATACCAAGATATCGGGAATCAGTCTTTGGGCACTTGATACACTACAAGAGAATGTTGCTCAACAAAGCTGATACTTGTTCACGCACACAGTTCAAACCAAAACACTGTGCACTTTAGTCGAAATCTGGTTCCAAGCACTGAAACAATTCAGTGAAAATTACGTCTCTGTAATTCAGCTGGTCCTGCCAGGGTCGAATGTGGGTTGATCAATGCGAATATGTGAAAGAATCGGACCTCGTCGGCTGTGTTGCCGGGCTTTGTGGCTACAGGGGGTTCACGGGCGGCTGACTGTGCACCATGACCACTAGGCAAAGGCCCACTGGAGCGCTTGCCAAACCGGAAAAGTGACGGTGTAAATGTGAGCTCGTAGAACAGGGGGACAGCCTGGATGTGGCAATGGTATGCAAATACCATGATCGGAATGGCTGCAACTGCACGCATGTCAAAATTGAACAGCGCTACCTGTTCTTGTGCGTCTGCAATGCCTTCGCTCATGAGCTTGAATACACCCTTGATCACGACCACTCCTGCATGCCGAGCATGTATGTGAATCAACGTGGGGCTCGGCAAGTCCACTGGGGTAAGACCCAGTGAAAAACAGTCGCCGGATGAATAGTAGGGTTACCAATCTCCATCAGCAAATATACAAATACAAAAAGGTGAGTCACGCACGCACTTTGAAACCTGTAATCTGTAATATAATTGAAGCAACAGATCTTGGATTTGTTTACGGGTGTTTATGGCAACGCATGGTGTAAAGTTTCATTAATGTGAGGCACTAAATGAGAGACTGTACAATCGCTCGCGGCATTATGTGGCTGGTACGGAGCGATCGTTTAGACACATTTCATGCCTCGAACAAATGACAAAGTGTTTGGAGTTGAGCGCAGGTGTGCGGTTGAACTGCATCACGGCATTTTCGTGTGTCGGGAGCGCATTCCACGACTTAACACTTACGACATCGCCGTACAGAATGTAGCAAGGCGTATACGGCCGTACGTCATCCAGTGTCCTCTTCTTCTTATCGCTTCACAACGGTAAACCATAAATATCTAAAGAGGTGGATTCGAATGTGCATACCTGTTGTCATCGTCATTACAATCAAAGCCATCGTAGAAGTTGGCGCAAGAGAAACCATACTACGCTGCAAGGATATGGCTAGTATGATGACTGATGAAGCCAATATGGTAACTTGTCTCGCTTCCAAGAACGATGGCAGCTCCAGAGGCTCGATAACGTAAGCTCGTAGCACTGCTGAGAAGTTGTCCCCCACAATGATAATGTATGCCACGCATGAACCAAACAGGAAGAAAAGTATGGTCCAAGACATTACTTCGGAGGCAATATGTCCCAAGCCGGACCTCACCTGCGTACATTGCGCAACCCTTCGCAGATGTCAGGCAACTACAATGAGAAATAATAAGAGACAGTTTTACATATTCTCTGGGGAACTTTTTTTCCTTCGAAGGTCCTTACCCTGTCGTGTGTGCCAAAGAAGTTCCTTGAACTGCATTGTGTCAGGTAAACTTGAATTTCATTAGACTATTTAGCGAATAACAACCCTTGGTGGAAAAAATGGAAGAACAACTTAGCCCAACTCGTTTGAGGAGTAACCAGCGACGGTAGACCTGCTTTCGCCCAGGCTACTTGCGGGACCCGAGCTGGCGGCAAGGGTTTGCCTTTATTTAATGCATTCGAGTTGAAGTTGAATCGTGTACAGTCGTTGGTTTGAGAAGTTCTCTCTAGCGTACTTGAAGCAGGGATTCATTGGTCGCGATGTTCAAGGTACGAGCACGGTTATGATCTCATATCAACAACCTCGAGAAAAACATCGTCTGCAACATAAATTATAGATTAGGGGCATGGTGTCTTACCAATCCTTGGTAGGTGATAGCGCCGTGCTTGGAGCTTTGCCTTGTGAGTATGTTGAGAGTCATGAATTCAATAAACACGACAATCGCGCACAGACATATCCCTCCCAAAAGACCTGAATTGCATTTCATCAGTTACACCATATTTTCCATTTCAGCACGAGAGCAGCTCGCGGGTGTACGAGTGTGCTGGCGAGGGCACTACAGTGCACACCTGATAGTCGGAAAGCGTATGGGAAGCTGAGCATGCCTGCTCCAATCGCACAGTTACAAATATTGAATACAGTCTCCCATCCAGTTGCACTTCCCTCTTCACCAACAGCAATCCCACCCATCGTAAATACTTCTTTGCCGAGTCAGCGAGGTGCTAGTACAGCCCAGTCCGTACTTCCGGATTCTGCTGCCTGAAATTAATATCCTTATAATCTAGCACAATTCCTAGCAGCAGAAACAGAGAGGCCCGTCTGCATATTATGGTCAGGAATTGGAGCGGACAATCCCAGAAAAGTGTTAGACTGTAACAGAACGAACACGCAGCAAGGAGAAAGCGTTATGATTGGGTGGAGAGAGCCTCAAATTGATATAATTTGAGGAAATCCTGTCAAGAGCTAAATTTTACTCACTCGGGTTCTACTTAGAGGAAGTGCAGGCACAAGATTCGACCCCGCCCAACGTTCCAAGGAAACGTCGAAACAATTCTGTAGTGGAGTCAGTGAATTAATTTCATAGCTGAGGCTCATTGTTTGGTATAATTTCTGGATCAAAATGCCAGTGGTAATGTGTTACTGTCCTTGTCATACCGGGGTAATGCATGCTGACGCTGGAACATAACTTGTTTTCTTGGCAAAAGACGCTCAGTGCAACGGTGTGATAGAAAGGGACACCTAATGTGTCCATCAGAGTGATTGGTTTCATGTTAAGGGTACTTGTCTCAATTTTTCATGGAACTCTCTGCCTTCAACTCACCTTTCTCACCCATGACCAATCAGGAGCCCACGATGAGTATTATCAGAGAGGGAGTTGTCAAGATGGGAATATACCATTTATAAGCCTATTAAACTCTATTCAGGGACGTAGCCATGTTGGCTTGCATCCCTGAACAATGGTAGCCACATACCACTTTCGTTAAGTTATCTCTGATTTTTTAGAAAACCGCAACTGGTACCAAGCTTTTTTTTATTTCTTCAGGAGCAAGCTGTCTGCTCCGTATACAAGGGCTTTGACCTTCCTGTGTCTGGTCAAATGAGGCAGCGCCCATCAATAGAGGTGATTAAGAATTCTCGGCCTTCTGTGAACGAGTTGAATATTGTAAAGTACAGCTCGCAAAAGAAATGAAGATATTGTTAAAATGATGTTTAATTAGAAATTGAGTTGCTTGTCATTTCTTTCTGCTGTCGAATTCAGAGCTTGCTGGATGTTAACAGTATTATAATTATAATCGTGCGATGTGAGAAATTTTTAGAACACCCAGAATCTGTGCGCGTGTATCACATTCGATGATTTCAGGAGAAAGATGACAGGGAAGTTCAGTTTTGTGTTCCGCTGAGATGCTGCATGTGCACCACCTCAAAATTGTCATGCAATTGTCAAACGGCTGTTTTAGTCCAGTAAATTAATATCAGAGACACTGACAGTCTCACAGACAGCTTGTGGCGATGCATCGCGATGGCCATTGATCAAACAACTGGAAACCAATTATGCAAATGCAACAAGAGACGAAAGTAAACGGTGATACTTCTCGTGATAAACAAGCGTGTTGCCGCAGGATATGGCGCAGCGAGGATCGGAAATGTTGTTCCATCGAAGAGTTACCGAAGAACTTGAAGCACTCTCGGCATCAAGCCTGCGAACATGCAGTTGAAACAGCAAGAATAATCACTGCTTGAATGGTAAGGGGGCTCTTTGATTCCCTTCGGAAACAATTTTGAATTACTCTTCCGAGTGATGTTGCTGAGCACTGTATGAAACTGTGTAGAAATGGCCCTTTATTAATAACGCAGCGATTTCTCTACGCATACATGAACACTGATCAAACACTAGCTTTGCTACTACTGGTGTATACAGACTCTACTGCACCCTTGAACCACCGTGTCTTGGCAGTGTTGGCCCATACCCATTTCTCCCAGTACATACGTTGACCGAAAGCATGTTTCAAGACAATGTTCGAAGAGTGCTTCCATGTGTTCTTGAAGTGGATTCAGAGTAGTAAACATCATACGTCAGCTTGCTGGAAGTGGCTAATAAGCCAGCACATTTCAGTCGTAGATGAAGCAGTTTTAAATCTAAGGTGTTCTGAGCGTCATCTGTTTGCTGTCCTTGCATACACCAAGGCTCGTTAACTCGATCATATGGCCCACTCTTACTCTAAATGTAATGATTGTTGGCACAAATGCTTCGTAGGTAATCGCTGAGGGGATGAACGAAAATTCATTCCTCAAGGCGCACAGCTCCAGGCAGTATGGACAGTTAGAGCTATTGCTCAAGTGAGCAGCCATTCAGCCTCTTCGTGGAATTTTGAATGTTTCCAGTACTACGAACTAGGAGGCCTAGCTGCACTCATAGTGTGCTTTTAGCTACATGTTCAGACACATTCAGACACCGTCAAGTTCATCTCAATACCAGATTGCACTAAAACACATCATGTCAGTACAGCTCATCATATTTGATATCTATGGGTTCCAACCAGCTTAAGCTTGAGTCAATCAGCTGAAAAGCTAATGTTGGAGCTGGAGGAATAGTACCAATCGCTTGGGCAATTCAGTTCCCATTTCCTGTCCAAAAAAGATTTGGGTAAGTGAGGTTAAATTTTCAGCACTATCCATGTCTATAGAGCGCAAGTACTAGATGAATACTGTGTTGTACTTCACCAGTGAGTCAAGTGTAACAGGTGGCCATCATGTGGTTCATTTCATTTCTGTAGCTGCTGGACTGAGTGCTTGCACCTAGTGCATGAAGAGAGCCTGCAACTTGTACAATACAGGCTGTTGTGCACAAGTAGCCGATGCTTTACCTTGAACTGGGGTGGCTTCGAAACATACTCAAGGAAGTGAAAGGTCTGCACACAGCACACAACTTGGCCGCCTTGTGCATCACTGTGTAGCCCAAGCTGACTTATTCGCTATTGTTTCACAAGCTGACTAGTACCTCACAGTATTGGGAGTGCATGTGAGGTCCATTCAAAAGTTCACTATACAATCGACATCTTGAAACAATCCAACTTGTCAGGTCCACAAGCTTCCACTTCTCACACCTCCCATGAGAGCTGGCACGCACCAGGGTTCGAAATAACACTATGATACTGCGTTGCAAATGTAACCTTAGGCTGTCTGAGGAGTGTGTGGTGTTAGATATTTGATGTACCCCTAGGTGCACGGCATGTGTACTCTTAACACACAGGTATGTATCATCAATCTAATCAACTAGCAGACCATCTCTATTTTGTACCTTGCTGTGCATGGGCTAAGGCTTGATAGCCCACTCTATGTTAATGTAAAGAGGGAGTCGGGGATGCGGGTTCGTCTAGAATAGCATCACATTACGTTCGTCTTACCTCTAATGCTATACTACAGATAAATGAAACCCTCCGAGAAGTAATGAAATGCAATTAATAGCTCAAAATGGTTAATTGGCGCCCTGATGTGATGCAGCACAATGACGCACTTCCAGATGTTCCTGTCCAGTCCGAAACTTTGCAGCTATCAAATAGACTGTCACCCAGTCTCTTTTTCTCTGTATTTTCGTTGAATCTCTATATTGAAACAGAATTTCGAGAAACTGATGATTATAGACTGTATTCATGTGTTTGTTGATGTGATAGTAATGGATGAGACTTCTTGGCTGAGTGAGATAACTTGCTCATTGAAATGGCATGAGCTACAGATGTTTGCCGCTGTAACAGCTGGTAACATGTTGGATCAGAGATCCAGAGAAGCAATGGATCTACTTTTGAACGGCTAACGCTGAAAGATAATGCGTAGATTGACAGCAGTGCATTTGTCTACAACTGCACTCCCTGCTTGTCTCTGTGCTAGTGGGAACTGTCGGGAAGTGAGCAACTTGACCCTGTACTGGTGGTCTCAGCTTTTTCAATGCACACTTTGGGGTCACCGCAGTAAGGAAGACAATGGTGATCAGAGTGTATGTGCATCTATCCATCCTTGTACTTGATGTAGGTGTTCGGTGACTGCTTTTTATGACACTTTATGCAGCTCTGCTGTTGAACCTTTTGTGGGTAAGGGAAATCCTGCCTACCTGCAGGGCCCATTCGCAATGCTGACAATCCCAGATGCACTAGAGGGAGTTCACATCGCACTTCCAGTCCACAGGAAAAGTCACTCTTCTCTTGACAATGAAGCGGCTGGATACTCAGATATGGCATTGAAGCGTGCCTACTAGCGTGTAATAGACACTCATCTGTTGAAAGCTTCTCGTTCACTAGCAGCACATCACCCGATCGTGTGTGCAATGACCCAAACCATTGCGTTGAGCTAGAAGGTAAGCGACCCGCCGTCTCGGTACTACGGGCAACGTCTTGCTATATCGGAGTTGGAGTCTGTTACCATTCGATTGGAGGTACGAAGCACCAATATAACCTGGTGTCATAGGAAGAACTAACTTGACTAGAAAATCGATAATATTATCCACTGAGCTCACTGTTGCATCTCTTGTTTCAAGCGGATCGTATGTGAAGACGGTGAAGCGGAATTTCCAGTGCTTTCAATCCATTTCGCCTATTTATGGACGGAGCTTGGCGGCCAGAATTGTAATTCAATGCTTTCTCCTGCCTGATATTGAAGCATTCCATCAAATCTTCCTGGGTGTTTGTTGACGCGTGTGTAACCGTGAATTTGCCACGCTTTCCATTTCGCGGAGAGTCCACCCGTTTACTCCACATCAAGATGTGGCTTGTACGTGAGGATTATCTCACCGACATAAATGGAAATAGATTCTTCGCTCGCGCTTCCTGTAGATATCTCCGCATACCACTACTAGAGGCTGAGTACAAATCAGGATTATGACCTGACGGCTGTTGTCCTTCAATCTCACGCTCGAGTACCTGGGCTAGTCCAAGTATACAGTAGAGGATAGATTCAATACGTCTCATGAAAGAATCCTGTCACGCTCAAAGAGAGCGAAAACAAGCAAACGGGCTGGCCAGTAGTGTTTCTAAGGCTGGTAAACGTGACAAGCAGAAGGCCAAAAATGAAGGGAAAAAATTTATCGAAGATCTCTTTTCGAAGAATAATGCACCGAAAGTGCAGATAAGCACTCCAGAGCCGAAGACTGCCAAGCAAAAAGAGAGTTGCAAGCAAGTACGACAACACTCTGAAAACTTTCATGTCAACTGGCGGTTAAGTGAAGTTGTGCATAGGTTCTAGTTCAAGTTAGCATAAAAATGTGCACTGTGGTATACATGCGTACGCAAGTATTTCCTGCGAACAACAGCTCAGTCCTTGTATCCTGCAGCCACGACACAAATCTACGGGAAACAAATCAGATCTATTCGGAATTGAGGAAAATGAAAGAAAGAAGACTGAAGAAGGATGGAATATTTACACAGAAGACGAATTAAAACTTAACAAGAAGGGTGGAGATACTCCTCTATGTCCTTTTGACTGCGACTGTTGCTACTGAGCAGGCGAACGAGTAATAGGAGAATATCACTTCAGAGTATCCCTACCGTGGCTCGTAGTACCATAGCTATTTGTTGAATCTGCGAGAGGTACTACTGGAAGTACAGACCTTTATGTAGCGTTGCGAAACCAATCGATGGACTTGCTGGTCAAGTTACGGCTTAAGGAACCAGTATTGGGTTATACAGACACTGGCTGAATAGAATGCCGTATTCGATGGATTTCACCCGGTGCCATGTGTCGTTCGGAAGTCAGATTCGTGCGATTCGTAGATTACGTAGTAAAGAATTTACCTGACAGAGAAAGTTGTGCTCAATTCGATGACCGAGGTATCGGACTCGTAAGATCAATACTGGCCTTTGCAAGCAGCATGTGCCCTTCCAGTAGTTCAGCGAATTGCATAGGTTTGTTCTGTTGACCTTGAGCTAGTGAAAGCCTGAATTATATGCATCTTATGCTTGAGGGGAGCCATAATTGCTCCCGAACACGATGGCAAAACGAATAACAAACCTCAGGTTGCGATTTTGGTTTGCGTTCATATAACTCGAAACTCGAGCTCAGTTAGGCACAACATGCGTGCGGGGAACCAAGGGGACGCGCAGCAGATAACAAGTTGTAACGGAGCGGTAGGAACTCAACCTGCGACTGCTGCTTCTCCTGTACAAGAAATTGAAAAGACCAATCTTCAGCACGTAAATAAATGCCTGACTAACAAAACAAACTTTGTTTTAGCAGAAACAAAACAAAGGCACTGCATTCTCAGCAAGTCTGGATCCGATGCACCAGTGTTTTCATCAATTTCGAGTGAAGCTTGCACTGTTCTTGTTGTGCTCAACATTTACAAGAACATCTAAGCAAGGGCTTAGTCATGAAGATAGCACTAGTTGAGGTGTGGCATGCAGTGAAACAAGCCATCAATCATCATCCTGTCTCTTAGATCTCACATGTCTTGATCGAGTTCCTACCCTAAACCCTCCCTGAGCGGCTGTCATTCGTTCTTGTACAGCCGTTTCATTCTCACTTTCTCCTTCCTCAAGTAAGCACATTTGCTCATCAGTGTCTGGTGGACTACCAGGAAGTCCAGAGCATATGGATGTATGATCAAGGAAAGTTCTTATATTTCTAGATGGCTCGATAGCAGAAGAAAAACTGAAGTAGGGGTGTGAGTCTTTGGGAATGCTTGTGGCCCTTGGATCTTCTCTATCAGAATCGTTTGATCTTTGATGCCTAGCTTCAGTTGGCATGAACTGGACAAATTCCATTTTTTGTGTTGACTGGGAATCACCTCTGGGCGATCCACCAAGAATCGAATCAACAGCGTTGCTGGCTGAGTTCAGTCTTTTTTCCTCCTCTTTTAGCTCCTTTGCTCCATGATACTCCTTGTCGGACAAGCACGCACTTCCAGAACCTACAGGTTGGCAACCGAAACCGCCAGTAGTGGGATGGTAAGAAGACTTGCCTTTGTCTAGGCCGGCATAAGGGTCTCCCATTGTCACCTTCTGTCCCGCTTCGCATGATGTGAGCGGGTCGGGAGTTCCATCTACCCCGGAACCGACCACGATCGGGACATCAAGTTCATATCTGACATAAGCTTCCGGTCTACGAACGTGTTCGGGAACAAACGAACTTGATTTCTTCGAATGTGCGGCATTGAAACAAATCGTGCCCTGCTTCGGGCTTCGGTCCTGCACTACAGCTGCCTCGCCACTGCTCAGCTTTTGCTTGATTTGCGGGAACTGCGCATTGCCATTTCCAGCTTGGGATGATAATTTTCTACCACATTCTTCGCTAAATTCATCAGTTTCGCGAAATCTGACTTTTTTTCGATTCATATGCTGGGAACCATACACTGCGTTGATTTCCGCAAGCGTGGGTGTGCTACTTGGGGAAAGTGGTAGGTCTCTGGGCGATTCATACCCAGAGAATCGATCATATATATTTCTGTCTGCTACCTGGAAATTGGAGAGTGTTGATGCTTCCTGTTCACTGCCGCGTACTGCCAGAACTAGGTACGCTCATTACTTAGCGGTTTGAAAATTCACCGCAATGACTTGACATCATTATTACCATACAATTTATGCATACCTTAGTCTTCAAAGCAGGCTTGGGATGACAACGCAGCTTCTGCAAGCTTTCGCAAGCAAGCCTGTCATACTCATCTTCATCATCTTCTGTTTTAAAGGCCTTACAGGCTGACGCACTAGGAAATGGTAATCCCAAACTCATTGAAGTTCCATCTTCCTCATCAATTCGTTGCAACAACTACATGATGTTTGAATGTTGAAGTTGAATACCATGGCACCTCCAAAACAACAAGGTATAAGTACATAAGCATATAATACAAGATTTGAAGACTTGCTCATACATTTACAGGATAAAACTGCAATTTGAGTATGCGCTGCAATCACCCCACGCAAGCTTCGCAAGTCTTAATGCTGACCACGAAGATGGTTTTGAGGGCTGCAGTCGGAAAAAACTCTTTCATTCAAATCTATTGTTCGCTTTTTCACCTTGACACCCTCCTTGTGATCTTCACCACAGCTTTCTGAGTCCGAGGAGTCATCGTCTCCAACCACCCGTACATTTTGCCGAGAGATAGACCAGGCAGGATGTGTTTCGTGAGGATTATGCTGGTCAAGCGCGCTGAATACTGAGTTCAAACGCTCTTGCAGATCTTTTGGGCTAGAAGGCATCATAGCGGGAAAAGCAGGTGCTACCGAGCAGGTGGATGCACATTGAATGTGTAATCAGCTAATGTCCTGATATGCGACGGTACTCATCGATGTGGTATGATTGGATTTGTTGAGACGGCTGTCAGGCTTTCGCTTAGCTTTGCTTGAGATGCTTCCCATATTTGTCCCCCGAGTCCCAACCATGCATGGCTGAACTGCACAGGACAATTGCGTAGAAAATGAGTCGAAAAGCACTTATATGCGTATCAGAATACATTTTCAACTTGCGTGTAGGCATGTGATAATACTGCGATCCACAGCTTATATTTACCAAGAGCGAAATCATATTCGAATGAATTCAAAGCGCCACTCGAGGTAACTCGCACGATACTGCGCACATGATCGAGAGAACCCAGTATTCGTTTCCTTTAAGGGACTTGATCTTCACTTGGCAGTCTTTTTCCGTCTCAGAATCGTTTCTTGAGCATCCTGAGTTCCAAATGTATCGATACGTGTCAAGCAAAGGTATTGATGTCAAGCCATGATGGGGGCCTCAACTGATAAGGTACTTAGGAGTACAAGAGGATAGTTTTCTCACATGTTTCATCAGCTCGATACGGTTGCACCTTAATCGCCACACAGTACGGGCGAATCATTGAACGGCTCTACACAGCTGATTTATACACTTCGCACTCAGTGACGGCAAACCGAGCTTTTCACAATGAAAACATCCCAAGTCCTTGACGTTCGCAGAACAGGGTGAAGATTCAATGTAAGGTACTCTGAGTGCAAGGCTGTGCGAAATGGAGCATTTTAAAGCAGCGAGAATTTCGAGGCACCCGAAACGCGCCTGCATGTGGACATTTCCTGCTGCAGTACCATCAAAGGTGTGATAACATCAACTTCAAATTGTGTATGCTTAGACTAATGGCGGTAATTGTGCTGGACTTCTCCTTTTATGCATGCCAGTGTGCCAAAGTTGCTGTTTTCTGCGCCTGCTCACTTTTGAAAGGGCCTTGAAAATTAGTCGCCTACCTGTTCTAAATGATTTTTTTCTGCTGCCTTCCCAATAAGCTAAGAAGTGCTTGCAGTCTCCAAAAGCATAAGCTATGTGCGCTGCCAGATAATCTGATTTTGTGCGGGTATTTCAACATTTCGGGCATCAATGCACCATGAACACCACCCTGCTTTCAGATTTTTATCACTGTCACCCTCGCATCCAGTGGTTCATAAATTGTGTTGAGATATAGAAATATCGGGGACGAGAGCTTATCCTAGGAGCTAAGCCGCGATGCGCTTGAACTTTAGCGGAATCATAGGTCTAGGATGCGCTCGTTTATGGACTGAAATTCGTCTCAGAGAATTTTCATTTCAGCCGAATCAGAATCCGACAAGCATGTCTTCGTTTTATGCAGCGAATATTTCGTGCGGCCATACGGATATGGCACATCCAAACAACAGCGTCCAGCGAAAATTCGCATGGAACTCCGTGATTCAAATGGAGCCTGAGATATCGGTAAAACAGCAAGAGCTTGTTGAGGAGCTTGTGGAGCAGAATTGTCTCGCTTCTGAAAATTGCATTCAAGCAATGACTCGTGTGGACCGGAAGCACTTCCTGGATGAGTCAATCCCGGAAGATGTCGCTTACCAGGTTTGTTTTGAAACTGAAGCACAGCAGACATGCCCAATCCAGTCTTTTTTAGATTGTGTGACATCCGGATATGCTGTGGATAGCTCTGCCATACTCAGCTGATTCGCAGGATATTTGTAGGATAAGCCTTTACCGAACGGCCCAACCCAAACAATTTCAGCACCTCATATGCACGCAGTCGCTCTTGAGCTCCTCTCCGCTCAATTGATACCGGGAGGGCGCGTTCTGGATGTAGGATCGGTATGCCCTCGAGTGTGCCTGTTTTATTCCACCTAATAGTTACGGAAATGGTCGCATCAGCTATTCTTCACAGAGTTTTGTACGTTTTCTGCGCAGGGATCTGGGTATCTGACGGCATGCTTCGCCTTGGCAACAAGGCCGAGCTCATACGTGCTGGGAATAGAAAAGTACTCGGACTTGGCTGCAGCATCTATCCAGGCATCGGAGAGACATTATTCATGTATATATCATTCCTGTATCATTGAGATAAGAGTGGGGAACATATACACTGAAGTTGGTATGACACGTCGACCGGTATCAGTGCCAAGCACGCTAACAAATGCGAGCTTTGCTCGTTTTTGTTCAAAGTTATTTATCAACCTATATTATTTGCTTTGAGCACCTTTGTGATGATATTTCGTAAAATTTGGCGTTTTTCTTTGCGTGGCTTCACTTGTTGCTCGGGATTCAACCGCTCAGTGAATGCAGAACAACTTCCCAAAACCTCAGGGTCCCTGTTCAATGCCATACATGTTGGAGCTGCTGCGGTAGAGGTTCCAGATTCTCTGGTGCAACTTCTCGCACCCGGTGGACGGATGGTTGTGCCTGTTGGACTTCCAGGCGGGACCCAGGTAACGCCTCTGTAGCGCACAATGTGTATTTCAACTTATACAGCAGTTGATATTCGACCTCGAAGGTACACATGCCTTGTGCAGGAGATAATTGTTGTGGACAGATTGCTCGATGACGACGAACATGGAGCCCAATACACACAAAGCAAGCTCGGACGCGTCCGCTTCGTCCCGCTGACTCTTCCTTAGAATGACCATCTACGTAGCATGCGCCAGAAAGTCCCGTGTTCTTGCGCAAGTCTACTGCACACAAAGCGTATTTGCTGGTGTAGAAGTCCGTTCAGTCTGGGACACATACGTAGCCCCCATTTCTCTGTGGTTCATCTGAGCTTTCGAGCCTATCGAACCCAATAAGAAGCTGGAGGTCTACGGTTTTCAAGATTTTAGATGATTCTGGCAAACAATTGACAGCACTGAGAATGTGCAAGCAGAAATATTTGGTTCGATATTCCGAACCGTTTACTCCAACAGGTGTTCCCATGCACTGGTGATGGAGTTGTGCTTTGTCCATTAGTCTAAGGGCAGACGCCCTCGTTGAGTGTTCGTAATGGTATCATACTGTGTTGAAGAGTCAGGCAAAGAAATGCATGCACTGTGTGACTCTCTCACGAGACTTTGCTGCATTGTTTTCGGGCCTCTTTTTCTCGTTTTGATGTTTTCAGTGGAGAGAGTATTGTCCCTGCTTTTAGCGACCGTTTTGTTGCTGTGCAGATTTCAGTTTATGTCCAGTTTTTCAGTATGCACTCATTCTAGCTGTATGCTTATTCAGGCATGTTTATAAATATTTCGTTTGTATTATTTGCTCGAAGATAGATCTTCCGTGAAAACGCTGACAGCGAGAGAATTGCTTAGTGAGTCCACCACATGCAAGCTTCGACAGTCTGAGAGTAGAGAATTGATGTAATAGAAGAAATTTATCACTAAATTTTTGCACATGTGCAAAGCTGCACACAAATGGAGCAAATCGTGATGGTTGCTTACTGTGATTGTCAAGAGTCGGGGTTGAATATTGTCCAATTAGGTGCAGACGTGGGAGATGCAGTCACCCTTTCTAACCCTGTAACAATTCTCATCGGTCAATTTATTACGTTCAAAAAGCGCATGTAATCAAGAGATCAACGTCTACAAATGGTATCCGTACTCATCCACCCGTAGAATCTCAACTGGGTTTCAATCTTGTCCGGTATCATCTTGTCGCAACCGCAGATCTTGAGCCATTGCTATGGATCCATTTGTACACCAGTTCAAACTACCCTCTCACAAAAACCGTTCCACTGAGAGCCTCGTGCAACCTTTGAACCAGCCACAACATCACCAAGTGCTAAGACTCGATCGTTACGGAGGGGATCCCACTTCGAGCTTGTCACTGTGGCCCCCAGTGGCTCATGTGTACGAAGTTTGCTGGAATCTGTGTTGTCTGACCCAGCATATATTCTGCCCTCCAATTATTTTATCTCCCCACCATTGATTTCTCCATGTAGTACGCTTGTTCATGGACATACTGTATTCTCCGCGGTGAACGATTAACATCTGGGCTGACAATGAGCAGCCAATATCATCATTCAAGGTTCTGTTGTCTGTACACGGATTGAAAACATCTCTTGTCCAGCTTTTGTACAAATTTCTGCATCACAAGTGTTGAATGATAAATCATAACACCGCGAACCACTATATGTACGACATAATAGAGGTCAACAATCAATTAAATCCAGCACGGATTTGGCGTTTTTCGATTCTAACAACGAGGATTCTCGGCCTTAGATAACAAGTACTTACAGTATATCTAGTCACTGTAGTGAAGCCCAAATAGCAGAAGACTGGTAGCAGTCTGTGCACAACCCTGTGGCACTCCTTGAAATACAAAGCTGACACTCACCTGAATCCACAGCCCAAGGGCTGGACAATTACTAGACCCCTGGTAACCACTCATGCAGCCACTCATCATCTAGCTGCAATACATCGCACTGAAGTCTTACTGTGGGGTTATCTGCTGATCCATGGGACACTTCGTTGAGCCCTGTATTCAGCCCAGATGGATGAAAATCAGATACAGATGTCACTGATCTTCAACGCGTATTCGATCCAGTGATCACACTGAGTGTAAGTAACGGTACTGAGTCTCCTGTGATACATACACAAGTGCACTAAGTGTGGATAGCAACAGGTACTGCTTGATGCAAATATTCCGTGCTCAAGCAGGCGCTCTTTTTGAACAGTCCAACTGATTCCCCATTCCACAGGTAACTCATCAGCCGTAGTTGCGGACTGCTTCAGAATATCGCTTACTGCTTTGATTATTGCACATGAAAGTCACCAGCTTTGTTGCTGTGAACATTATTCTGTAGATATCTGGATATCAATGCACATGCTTGGAGTTTCTGCAAGGCAAATGTAGCTCCAGATATCTCGTAACTTGCTTGTGAAGCACTTACAGATTCTGAACACGGTACAATCACCTCACAATAAAAAGAAGGATTTCTGATATGAGGTGACCAAGGGAAACTGTGCACTCACACCCATACATGGAGAGCATACTGTAAACTTGGTATGATTGTAACGGATCCTGTGAACAGGGAGCTTTTAGATAGAGTGCTCGAAGTTACTCCTTCATCGTAGCAGCAGCAATCTTTCTTTCGCCTTATGTTACGGTACAGGATTAACAAGGTAAATATGACAGGAGAGTCCGGGGTGCTCTCAGGGACCACCCACAATTTGTTACTGTGCTGAGGCACAGGACTGGGGTGCTCAGCCTTCCTCCATCGCAACCTGTCCCCACCATGTGTCATGATAAGTGAACAGAGAAGGTAGTTCATGCATGTAGCTTGTTAGGGTATCTTGTTAGGGTATACTCGAATAGGGGATCCATCAGAATCATCGTATACACTACTTGTGTACAGTGTACATAGCCGATTTCATGCTGTCATCTCTTGCTCGCAAAAAAGCTCAACACTGTTGCAGAGCAAAGTACTCGTTGTAGCTCCACCCTATCAACCCAATGGCCCCACCCCCTTTCCTCGGGGAAACTAGCCAGCTGAAATTGTGACACGGGCTAACACCCGCGAGTTTGGCTGTCTTCTGACTGGCATTGGACTACACATGTACACGATGCTCAACGATAAGCGCAGCGCGCTCTGTTCAAATGGGCACTGGTCCTGAATGCCCCAGTTCTGATTTAATTGTCTTAAGATCACTCTCAATATCGCTACTGATAACAGCTAGTGATGGCACAGGCACGCCTCCGCATATCTTAACCCCATGCGCTTCCTTCAGGGTTCAAATGGGTTCCGGAATCCTGTTGGCCCGGCTTTTCCGAACCGGGTCCTCCGCATCGAAAGACAGGTGAGCTAGGGAAGTTGAGCGCAGGCAGATCTTTTGATAAGACACAGTTTTGAATTATTTGTTCAGTAGAATGCTGATTGATAAGGCCCTTGAATGATCAGAAATACTGAATGTCGACAGAGAACTGTGTTCTCGCAAGCATTCTTTGGATTCATCGCTATGCGCCTCCGATTGCTCACAGCGTAGATAGAATTCCCCTCACATTCTCTTGTGATCTGTCACTAGTGTGCATTACTTTCTATTGCCACGACACAATGCCTCTTTTGCCCTTTTCTCATCAGCATATACAGAAGCCATAGGACAAGTCTCGTTTACTCTACAGATGACATCAAAGCAGAATATACCATCAACTCAGCAGTCGTACAGGCGTACGGTTGAGTACAGTGCGCCAGTTCATGCCAACAGAAGCCCTATTCTACTCAGCGTATCTACATGTACTATTCACCCCATGTACTGTCGCACTAGCGTTCCCTCTCATGTGAATAAATACAGCTTCATCATTCAAATTTGATGTTCAAAGGTTTCAGTCATGCGTACAATATGCCCTGCCAGCGTCGGCCTCACCTAAGGCCTCATCATCCAGGACCCAACTGCATTCTTGTCTGGACACACGCGTGATGTCCATTTTCAAGCCAGCTCCCTTATCGCAGAGTTTTTGCACTTGATGGGCACCGCTGCAGGCGACCGTTGCCTTCCTGTCTCTCGGTTTGAGACCATAGAGCTATTTTTTGAATGATAGTTGAAACCCCTTCACAGATGCGGCAGCCATGAGAACATTTTGATGATAAAACAATGGATAACCATGAAAACTAATTGATCTGAAACGACTGCGCGGTTGGGTCAAGCTCAAGAAAGTTTGATGTACGATAATGGCCAGACGTTCGTGCTCCGAGGCCGAAACTTCAATCTGGAAAGCCAATTGTAGATTTGGACGTCAAAAATTGATATGAAGATCAAAGGATGCACTGTATGTGCACATGGCTGGCGTTAAGAATGTTTTCTAAGGGATGTCCCTGAGAACTTTCCCGCGCTCATGGCTGAATCGCAAATTCTCGAACTAGGGCGTTGGCTTTACTTTATGCAGCTCTCGTAAAGCACAAACAAACTTACGTGGAATATAGCGAGTGGCGTTAGTTAGCTGTGACAAGCAAAGAGAAAGGTGAGCGTCGAATGGCCCACTGTTGAAGCAGAATTTGAATCTGCGTGGCTGTCTCTGTCTGTTGAATGTTGACATAATATTGCCATTCGCTTTGTCAACATGGCAGAGTCTTCCACAAGGCTTAAATGGGCTGCTGAGCTGGGCAGTGCTCTTATCGGTATGGAGAATCACGATCCTCCTCTGAAGCTAGCTAACTCCAAGAATGAACTCCTCTTGCGCTTCCTTATGTGCGCGGACTCGACCCCTCAAATCAGTTTGTAGCTTCAGTGTTTAACTTGTTCTTATGTTACTGGGTATTGTAGGGCGGTAGAATCAAAGCTGAAACAGAGCGATGACCCCAGTGGTATTAGACTGGGGCATGCAGTTGGATACGCAAGGAATTCTGTCATCCAATGTGATGACATAATCAACACCAAGAATAAATTAACATCTCTCTATCGAGTTGGTCCAGCTATCTCGAGAATCGTGGAGGAGGGGTTATGGGCCACTATCAGGCCGCAAGAACCCCCCAGCCAGCAAGTACAGGCGCATTCAAAGTCGCAGGAACAGGTACAGATTCAATTCAAATATAAAATGATTCTATATTACGCCAGCTTCCTTCGCGCATATCACAAAATAGCACTTGAATACGATGCGCCACAGGTGTATTGAATAACCTGTTATGCAGAGCAGCACGGGCGTGCAGCCACACCAGACTTCAAATGCTTCGAATGAAATTCGCCCTGAAGGTGCTGCAAATGCGACACAAATAGATCACGGGATAAGTGGGGCATACGTGCCTCGTAAAGGCACTGCCAACTACGCATTCTTGCTTTGTATGCTTCAGCAAAGCCATAATGGGTGCCCTTGCATAAGTAAAGGGCAACTAATGACGATAACCGAGGCTTCTGGTTTATCTCACAAATCTATTTTCGGTGCCAATGCTGCGGGAAGCGTTAGGCAAGGGCAGGTTCATAAGGCTTACAATGGCTGGAGCTGTATTTCGGTACGCACTGCACAGTCGACATCTTGGTACAAGGAGAAGCATTCGAAAATGGATTTCAAGGAATAGTGCACTCTTTCGCAGTCTCTTAGCGCCTTCTCATGCAGACAATGGTCAATGCAGACCCTCCTCTCGTCCGCAAAATATCCCGCAATCCCGTGAAAGTACAGCTTACCCGTACTGGTAAATCTGTGGCAGAACATCTATACAGAATAGCACAAAGTGAGGGAGAAGTACCTCCTTTGACATCGCAACACACCCACGAACGACGCGGACAAGAAGCAGGACCCGCCCCGCTCAGCCAACTAGAAAATCAGCAAGAACAGGCTCCACTGCAGAATAAAGCAAGTGCGGCTAACCGAGCAGCGCCTGAGCCGAATGAGCGCGAAAAAGCTGTTGCATCGACCGCACCTGTGCGTCTGCGAGAAGTCCTACCACCCACACGCACCCATGGGGAGAAAAAAGGGCCAAAGAAAGATCCCCTTGAAGATGCTCTTAATTTTGACGACCTTGGGTTCTCTCCGTTCCTGAATGGTGTGAACCTTCAACAAACCGAGCTTCTCCGGAAACATTTGAACAAGAAATCCTTCAAGAAATCCTTCAGTCACGCACCTGTCACTTGGTGAAACCAGGACATTTTTCACGTCTAATAAATACATCAAGAGGTTCTAGTTGTCTGCATTACGTACAGCTTGAAGCTGCATTGTGTTCGCAAAGGATACGCTGCCACAAGTTAATAGGTAACGCTACCAAATGTAACTCAACCCACTGAGTTACAAGCATACAAAAAGACAACGCATGCTCACTGCATCTCTACCTTAGGGCTACCTTAACAGGTGTATCAACAAAGAGATCAGACCGCAGTAGCTGCGGTGGTCATCATAAAGAACAGTGCGATCTACATCCGGAAAGAAACTACATCAGTGTTGAGTAAGCTTCAAGCTTCGAGCCTCACCGTGTGGTTTGTACACTAGTTTTTGATACTGAGCTTTATTCTATTAGGCCAGATTCTGAAATGCCATTGGTAGGTATTTACATAGTTGCTGTATCTTGTGATAGATTCTGCCCGTTTCAAGCTTTCCAGGAGGTATATGTTGCCACTACATCGGGTTGCTGACCACTGTCAGACTGAAAACAGCAGAAGCGTACGTTATGGCATGGAAACTTTTGTGGGATTGACACTTACCTTGCTTCCTTCCAGTTGGTAGTGGTTTACTTTGTACCCACTGAGCACATGCAATGACTACAGCCGTTTTATACAAATATTTTGTTATACACCTAGCTCAACACATTTAAGTTGAGGTAGTTGTGTCATTGGGATCCCATGGTGGTGAAAAGTGTAACCCGTTGGTGTACCTAACTGTAAAGATACAAGGGTTCTTCGAGCTATTTAATTGAGGGTGCTTACAATGCATGTGGCACCGAAGTGTAACCTGAACAGCTGAAGACAGTAGCAGTCTATGCACAACCTGTGGGACTCCCTTAAGTAGGGAGCCAAAACCTCTAAATTCCTCAGCCCAAGGCCTCTCGCTCATCAGCGAGGACGCCGGGAAGGATAGGAATATGAGAGCACATGGGATGTACAAGGCTAAGAGGAGGAGAATGAGGAAGAAAAGTGCGTGA
>JAULKQ010024082.1:0-33116 GCA_032356285.1 Smithsoniella earleae | reverse complement strand
TTTCGGTTGAGTCAACTGCATGATTGCTGGTTTGATGCCTGAATTCGCTCTAATCGCATCTGTAATTAAGCGGTATCTTACGGGTAATTACAGCACTGAGTGGCTATGGTGCGCACAACTTACTCAAAACACAGCTGGAACAGCCCGGGAGTCCGCCCGACAGGAATTCAAAATGCGCGGAGAAGTAAAGCTGCACACCGACGTACACATAGGCACTGTTATGACATTATTGCTTAACCCCTAACCGCGATTCGAGTACTTTCTGGTTCGCTTTGGGAGGTGCACGGTACTCGCGGCGACTTGCCGAGGCGTAGATGAAAAAGTACGATTACTAGAGCACGCAGAGGTACCTTTTTCGCTCATGCTTTCAGTCAAGCGCGGATAAGTGTCAGTGCGAAGTCCCATTATTAGGTTTTCGAGCCAGCCGGATCCAATTCAACTAGGGCTAATCTACGCTGAGCAAAATGGCGTGCATCATGATGCCTCGATAGTGTCAGCTCGTGTCACACTTTCCTAGGTTTAATCTTAAGCCTGCGTGTCAAGAGCTGGTAAACCACGGTCTCGAAAGCGCTCGCTTGCGGTGCTCCTTTTCGCAACTGACTGCACACTAGATGAAGCTGTACCTTCGACACCAAGTTGTAGAAACAACAGAAAGCAAGCTCTGCGGTTACTAGTTAAATGCCATTGGAAGACGCAACAAGTGGTGTAAAGCATAGAATACTCGAACTGTAAAGTTCGACTCGACAGTCCATTAAATTAAGCCTGTAGTAGCCAGAAGCGACAGGCAGTCAAAAGAGGAAGCAAAACTTTCGGACTGGTCTAGTATCAAGATCCAGATATTGCTCCGATGAGCGCTGCGCTTGCGAGAGGCAATTCCGGTTGCCGGACAGGTAACAGTAATCGCCATTGACAGGTTACAAACCAAAATGTTCATAATCGCTATTCTCCGCTCAGATTAGCTGAAATATCTACTTCCTACGGTTGTACTGATGTAAGCATTAACGTTCGGACCCCCCAATTAGAACAACTGGGTAGACTAAAGGCGTCAAAGCGGCTCTGCTTTCGTGAAAGAAAAAAGAAACTTCGTCACGAAGAATAAATAAGCTTAAGAGATATTTGAAAAGGATTCATATTTTTCATGTAAAGTAGAAGGTCGTACCACGAATTGCTGTGGAAACAGCCAGTGGAAACATATCGTAGATGTTGCAGCCTGCGTCGGAAATATAAAAATTAGAAGAACTGCTAGGAGCTACTAACAGCTGACGTACAGTAATCGCAGTGCGTTGAATTGTGGCGAAGCTTTGCTTGAGAATGAACAAGCCATTTCAACGAAAAATGACATTTTAAATTGAAGGCTATCTACACTCCATTGTGGCCTACATTTAATATTCGACAGTGTAGATAAACTTGCAAGTACATGTCCAACAATTAATCGGCTTGCACCAGCGCAAGCTTCACAATAAAAATTACTAAGCATTATTCACTTACCGATCAGCTGTAAGCGAGATGGTGAAGCTTACATTCTCAAGGTCACTGGAACGCAAAGGGAAAGAAACCTAGACTCAGCGATAAGCTGATGGATACAGGTATCGGTTCATTTTCGCGTGGCACGAATAATCACGTAACGGTTCATGTAACAACATGTGCGGAGCGTCCAGGTGTGAAGAACCCGCAACAAACAATTATTTTTAAAAGAATGCCAATATTTCAATGAAGTAGAGCAGTAAGTTTTGCCGCCTAGTATTCCTTGTACAATTTGCTCCCAGGGGATGTGTAACGTCACTCGAACCCACGCAACAAAAGATGCACTGTACCGAATCCAACCTAGGAGAGCAATCAAATAGAAACTCCCTACATTTCAGACATTCGCTTCTCACCATCAGATAATTGCCTCGAGATTTTATTTATTGTTGACACCGCGCACAACATGTCCGGAGTCACCCTTAACCACTTTGTTCAGGACAAGTACAAACTTCACGATATACGACTCTTCCGTTACGCACACATACCTGATATAGGTCTTACCGCTCCAACTTATCGACAGCGCTCGCACTATTAGAAGATCGTGGCACTCCCCATGAAAAGAGCTGCCAAGTCGCAAAATAACACACCAACACATAACTGAAAACAGCACGGATGTTGACACTACCTTAGCGAAAGTGCGGATTCCATGACACTACACAACGGTCGCAGGTGCTCGGGCTTCCTAACTGGGTGGGAGATGGCTTACAACAGAAAAAGACCACTTCGCTCAAGGCGAGGTGGCCATCGTCTTTAAATAAGCCCCAAAAGGAAGTAATTGCCGCATGTGGCTGCGGAAACAAAAGACCTTCGAAATTAATTTGCTATATTTCTGGGTCTTGCTCAGGCCGCGCACACTAGTGTTGTTGTCGTCCAAAAGCCCAGCAACTATTCAACCCTCGCCGCACTCCTATGGACACAAGACGAGACCAATTCTACACTAGGTGAGTGTTGGATCAAAGTGACTTCTTCATTGTTGACGCAGGCTAGCATACGACGATTATTCTTCAGTACAGCAGAATGTTCGTAGCAGGCTTCGCCCACCAAAACAGAAGCAAACTGAGTTCACACATCAAACTGAATAATATATGCCTGCATGTTGTGCCTCGTGCATGACAACTCGAATTTAGCGAAGAAAATAAGCCCTTCAATACGAAAGCTACGACCACAAGGGCAGCACTCTGTCACTATAATCAATAAAAATGATGTAACGCGTTAGTTAGGCATGTATTTCAGTAATTCCACAGATACTGCGATGCACCGTTGGAAGGAGGGCAGGAAAGCTCCTTTATGAACACAATTCGAAATGAAGGTATGAAATCGCATCATGGGAACACACATGTAAGACTCCCACTACACCGTGTGCTGCTCCCAAGTACGGCTTCCCGTGCCATTTATACATCAGGCATAGATTGGGTACTGAATTGCCTTGGCTCCTCACTCGCTGCGCGGTCTCCTGGCCTTCTTTAAAAATCGCATGTATCAGCATCTACAGGATAATATACTGAATTTTGAATCCATTATGACACAAACTGTAATCTGAACGCTAATTTCGGTTGTTTCCGGTCGTGAGTTACGAGAATGAGACAGCGCAGCATATGATGTACATGCGGGCGACACACTCGCTTCTGCTGACTCCAATGATCAGTACAATACCTGAAATAGGTCCGGACGGATTCTTGCTTGCGGGAAGTTCTTCTCCACGAATAAAAGCGAGTACAGCAGTCCAGCTCTGCCATAAAGGACTTCGCATTCACTTGGAGCCAGTTTTGCGCAAGCGCTGACTATGTAGGCACACAATACATCTGTACATTGTTGCGCTTCCTGCACAAATCATTCATAAGGTCCACTGGGCACAGGCGAGTGAGTGCTGGATCGCTACGAAACTTAATGAAGGAATTCGAATCGCCAGGATTGCGATTACGATATCCTCAAGATATACTCGGAGCAGGAAGAGATGTCTTAGTGTACACCCAGAGATAAGTGATAAACTCGGCTTCCGTTCACTCAGAGGTGGCCACTCAGTACGCACATGTTGACGTTTCAAGCTTGAGAGAATAGCACATCTCAACGCCAGTGGTCCGGAGTAACCTTCTAGGAAAGTTGAACGGGTAGGAAAGTGGGAAGTTGCTGCGATAGCGGTGTCACAGATTGTCAGTGCAAGACGATACAGCTCTTCAGATGTCACAGGCGAATTGCGTTTCTCATCCTGAGCACTAGATTTGGTGCTTCCCCGAGGACGTAGAATAACCACATGCCTCGGTATCTTCAGTGAGCCTTTAGCAACGTGTCGAGCAAGGTGCCAAAACATGTAAGCAAAACCTGCTGCTCCGACGTATACCGTGCCTGACGGAGAAATTCCCGTTGCGGACATTGTCAACGAGCTCCGTACATGCTGTAAAGAAATGGCGAATAATCTCTGCTCAAAGGATGAGTACTTTCGTAGCAAAGGAAGTTCGGCTTAAGTTGTCACAAGCTGCTCTGAAACAAATCACTTGTATCACGCAGCACATACAGCACGAAAAGCGGGACAAGTGGAAGTGATAACTTACGTCAATTCCTTGTAGTATAGCTTGCTCCAGTTCTCTCCGCTTTGCTTCGTCAAGGAACACGTTACCATTGCGTTCCAATGTGTTTTGAAAACTGCGTGTGGCCATCATGGACGATGAGCAATTTTAACTCCAAATGGCAAACTAATATGACTCGATCATTTCTATATCCCTGGTGCACAGTTGTGCAAACTCCGTTGCTCAGAGAGGCGGTAAGTACATGAACGGAAATTCAAGTGGGAATCAACAGCGTTTTCGCGCTCACTATTCCACCGACCCATCCAAGCAGCTCAAGTAGCTACGTTAGGTTGTCCGGTGTAATGTTTCGTAGTGATGCAGTGGCACAACTGCTCTCTACTCAGCGCTTCGGGCACCTCTCAGCACATGAAATATGGTGAGTTCAGGACAGTGGTCACTGATTGCATGCGTTCATACATTGGTTTATTGTCAAGAACGCAAGAAACATCTATTCTTCGAAGACAGGCTGCAGAAAGTTGAGTGGGCCTGAGCTGAGTTTCATCAATGTGGCCGCGACTACATCATTACCCAGCCAAACACCCAAATGCCGGTTCATTGTCAAGGATATTATCGATAATTTCAATCCGATAACGTGTGAAGGCATACCACACATGGAGGGCCGTACTGTCGGGTCAATGCATGCCCATACCCATGAGGCCATGCAAGGTGAACAAAATTCGCACTTTACAACGTGCACGTGAAAAGTATTTTAACTTCGTTGCGGATGGTAACATAGCGGCAACATACTCGAGGTGCGTGTTACAGCAGATGATGAGATTAATATGACGTAAGTTGATTGTATGAGAAGGGAACAGAAGAATCCAGGCCATATCTCTCGCGCTGCCCCGGCTCTGAGTAATGCAGCAATCGTGCAGGGAAAGCAAACGGGATTCAAAGTGTGGGCAACAACCAAGCGAAGAGAGTAATTGAATAAGAATTTTTCGTTGCTTCTCTCACCCTGATTGCAGCTTAATAGCGCACATTTGATGTTGAAGCACTGTAAGTTGTTCACATTGGGCAAGGCATACGGGCCTGAATATTGGCTCGAGTATTCGTACCGACAAGAACACGAGGGATTCGTTGAGGAACTCACACTTGGTTTGAATTTTGTGGATATGATGAGTAATTGCGCTTGAATCCAGTGTAATTAAGTTAATTTCCAAGTAGGACGCTGAAACCAAACCGGGACCCTGCATGTATAGACTGTCAGTAATTCCCATCTCGCTTATTCTCTCGATTACGAGCTATCTCTGAGATAGTACCGGGGCAAGTACCACGGCAAAATCCATAATTTTTTGGCATTTTCGCCATATAGAGAAGATGTGAGGAATCGAAAAGCGCCAGATCCGTACTGGATTTAATTGATTGTTGACCTCTATTATGTCATACATATAGTGGTTCGCGATGCCATGATTTATCATTCAACAGAGAAATTTTGGGAAAAAAAACTATCAATTCTCGCAAGCGCAGCGAGATCTGATGTCAAAAGACATATTCTGGAGTGTCGAGCGAGAAAATGCAGACATAGTTGCTAGTTGTTAAGAATATTTGAAGGTTTAGTTGGTTCAGAACATCCGTAGCATGGGTAGTTCAATGGAGCAAAAGCGCCAAGTGAAGCTTCAACGAGTGTATAATCTGCCAAGCTTTCCATTAGACAAGCAGGACTCTTTTGTAAGCGAGGAAGTTGCGAAACTCTTAAATCATATTCGCTTTCAGCATGATATTCTTACACTCTTTTTCGTTTGTAGAAAGACGAAAACATGGCGATCTTGCTAGCAAGCGACAATTGCTTTCAATGTCAGTGGGAAGCATTGCATTGACTATCTGATCTATCTCGGCGAGATATCGTGGACTGAGGATGTATGGAGTAGAGGGGTATATGCTATTAGCCCGGGGAAGTCCATCCAGGATCAGCGCGAATTTTGTCGTAGTGATACAAATACTGTGATGCTTGATTCCGTGGTATCTTTATTACCGCTTCATGTCGCACGGATCCATGTTTAATTTTCGTTCCTAATTAGATGTTTACATTAGAAACCAACTTCGGTGTCTCTTACAAAGGTGAATTAGGTTGACGAAGGGATCAATAGCCGTACGATGACAGCCGCTAGAACCTAAACGTTGCAGCAGGACATCCATTATTAATTTTCAGAGTGCAAACAAGGGATCAATATACTAGATTATGCACTCTGCAAATGGTGTTGACGCGTGTGAGGCGATTATTGTGTGTTGAGCCGGTTGCAGTAACCCCTCGCACCCTGTTACGTGCTTTCCTTGAGCCCCCTGCGTCCACGATAGAGCTCCAACTCAGATCCCCTTTAAGAAAATTCAAGAAATGCCGTAACTCCTTCACCTCAACTAGTTATCATCACGCGCGTCTCTTGGTATTACGTGAAAACACGAGCTTTAACACAGATCCTGCTTCCCAGTACTGAACATAAAGGAAGATTGCGCATTGCAGAATGTGACCAGGGAACACCGAACAGAATTACATCATTGCAACTTCTAAGAAGAAACAAACAAATCTTGATTTATAGAGTGACACTGCTGATCACGAATGTGTTGCGAAGTGAACTACAGAAAGGAGTCCTTTCAATGGCACCGAGGGGTATTTTCTGTGTCCGAAGCATTCATCATTACATCGACGGGGACGCGGAGAGTATCAGATGCCCTGCAGACTGTAGAATGTGTCCTTGAGGGTGCACTTCTGCAACTCATTGATAGGCCCACCACAGAGGACGACATGCAGCAGCTCAATTTACCCAGCCGCCTCAGAGGTCTAGGATTTCTACAAGTCAGCACGTCATCCGGAGCAGTGTGCAAAGCAGCTTATATTGCAGCAGCAACCCTTACCAGCAGAGCATGAGCAGTGGCCAGCAAAGAGTCAAGGTTCCATCCAATGACAGGGCCCTCTACTGAAAAGCTGCAAGGATACTGGTCTGACCAGCCTGCACATCAAGCATCCAGAAACTTCAGAAGCAGCACACAGAAGCCTTCATTCCGGGGATGAGCAGGTGCTAATCCTTCCCAGCAGCAGCGCGCCCAAGAACATCTGGCTTGGCTACTGAGCATCTGCCGCTCAGCAGCCACAGCCTGGATGGACACGCAGCTAACAAAGAGGACCTGGGTGACAGGCAACGTCACCTTCCACAGTGCCCTCCACTTTCCGCTGGGGGTCACTCGGGCACCTCCGACGAACGAAGAACACGCCTGTCCTGGAGGCCACAGGAGTCCTAGCACCCACCATGCAATTCGTTGCTCCAAAATTGGCAGACGCCAAATCTCAAGCCACAGCTTCATCTAAATTCAGGTGCGTCACCTCTCTAACATCCAACCAGGGGAAGGAGGAAACGAGAACAGAAGTGATGCACCAGTGGTGCACCCATATAGTGCCACTCTGGTAAGTTTAGCAAGAAAGCAGGTTCAGCAGCTGAGAGAAGGGATGCAGAGAAGTGAGGAAAGCATGCAAGAAGAGGGGATGCGGGGTACAGGTTCACTATATTTAGTGTTGAGATGTATGGGAGGTTGGGGGCACCAGCTAATTGTTTTATTAGGGAACTTGCAGAACGTGCGTGCACTGGTGTCTCTCTCAACGACGGCAATAGTAAGTTACTTGTTTCAGCGCTATGTCGGGTCACTTTCATGAAGTATAGGGCGGGGCTTCCAACAAGGAGCGCATGCCCCCTCTTGTGATTAATAAATAGAATTCTACACTTGAATCAACTGCATTTGTTCTAGTATGGCACTAGCATTTACTTTCATTGCATTTGTAAACAAGTACGCCTGTACCTAAAACAATATGAACCGCTGTGATTTCAAAAGTGTGGAGAACAGAAGTATTGCACCAGGTCACTGCTAAAGAGAAACAACGTGGGGAGAGCTATAGGGTGAAGAGGGTCAAGGTCTTTCTGTCTGCCGCACTGCAAACGAATCATCTTACATGCCATCTAGGAAAGGCATCCGATTGCCATCTTGCTGCAGGATTCCCTGCCGCTTGCACATAGAAGAATAGCCTGATCCCAACACGAACAACAGCCCGCCTGCCAGCACCACTGCCAGTTCTCACAGAGCACTGGGCTAAATTGCTTCCTTGGAAAATCGGCCGCTGGTGGCCGCTTGTGCGGATTAGTCTACGAGAAAATCCATAGCGGGCTTGCCAAGGCGTCCTTAGGTTTCCACAGAGAAGGGGACAAAGTGAAAGCCTTGGCGAGGGCGGTTGGAATACTGCCGTGCGCTGGAGTGACGGTGCTTCGCAGCTCCTCCTGTAGCTTGCGCGCGACAAAGATAACAAGGGGCAGTGGGGTGAATGACCGAAACGTTGACTTCAGGCCATTGGGAGGGGAGACGGAGATATCCCCGCGTTTGCGGCCCTGTTTGTGAACCCGTTCGAGTGGTGCCAAAACAACGGGGGGTTGGATGGCGCGGCTTAGTCCCGCTCCAATTTAAAAACTGTGACAATGAAAACAATACGAAGAAGAAATCAGTGTGCGATTTTACTTTTGATGAACTTGTGCTTGGTGGAACAGTGCCTGAAGGATCAAATATAGCCTTATTAGCTTGCTCCAGCTGTGCTTGAACAAGCAGCACGAGTCAGTTCCAGTTTTAACCTGAATCGGTATGATCATGAATCAATGCACATTCCGCTGCTGTAAGGCGCCATTCCTTGCCAGACGTGACCGTCAAAGGTTCCCTGTCACACTGTGGGAGTCCGCCACATAATATCGTATCGACTTAAGGATTGCTTGTATGGTGCCTTAACCCACAATTATCGGCTAAATGAACGTGTGTGTGTTCAGAAAGGACACAACGAATATCCTTTATGATAGAGGCCCAGGTATCATGACGAGTACAGACGGACAAAAAGAATAATTGTCAGACGGATTGTACATAAAGAATAACTGTGCTGCGCTATAGCGTCCTAGCCTCAACAAAATATCACGACGGGAATTAGGAACCTTCACAGTGACAGGTGGAAGCTTTGACCTGCAAAGATTGCTCAAGTTTGGAGCAGACACAAAAACTAGATATCAAAGTAACTGAGGCTGCCTCGCGAGGCCTCGTGGGAAAAATGAAGGGAGAAAGGAAATCTTTCGAAAAACATTGTCCTCAAAAGGCGACCTTGTACTGAGTACTTCAAGGTGCGAATCGTCGCCCAACAAGAGCACAGAGAGGATACACATAAATGTTCTCAGACCTTATTCCCGCCTTGTTCCACCTATCAGTTTAAGAGGCGCTTACGAAGGTTTGTTGAGTAAGACAACAAGCTTGGCAAAGTTTTCGTTCCATCAAAACAGGTAACACTAGAAGCGACAAGATAGATACGCAGAGTCGAACAAACGAAGACAAAACAGGGCAAATCAACTTCCATAGATAGAAGTAGGCTATCAGCATGTCCGTTCTTTCCCCAGGAGTTTGTAATGCAGGCCTACGCAACGATCGCTAGCGAAAAGATGAGCTTCCTTCCTATGTCCTAGAAAAGCAAATAAACTGAAATAATGATTACAGCGACGGACGGATACCAAGCATGATAATAAATACAAGCATAATCATAAATACCAAGCATAATAATACTATGTCTGTTAATAGCCAATTGTATTGTAAAGGAAGATGCTGTGGTGGGCAGTTTAAACTAGATAAGGCTTCTAAAACACATATAGAACTCAAGCTAATCGACAGGTATGTGTGCCCAAGGAGCTGGACGGTCAAAACTCTGGGGTTAAACTGAAATCAATTCATGACTCAGCGATAAGTAGACAAAGCATTTCAGGCGTCGACAAGCACGTGTCTCGGTCATGGAACATGTCGACAATTTTATTCTTGCTTAAAAAGCTAGCCACACCGAAAACAAGAGTAAGATCAAGAAGCAAACACGTGTTCGCTTATACGTTGTACGGGAAAGTTGACACTTATCTCGGCGATGCGGGCAAATCTGATAGTATCTTCAACAGATAAACTAATCATCGGCTCCTTTCAGATAGATGATAGTTGACGAATAAGGAATTCTGAAGAGTTTTGTTATGTCGCTCCGAAGCGCTCCAGACAATTGTTGCACAGCGCGCAGACGCTCAGAAAATGAAACAAGCAAGCTTACCACCTGGCAACGCGACGCACTAATTCCGTGACTCATCTATTAACCATCAAAAGTCAATAACCATAACCATTGTTCAACATCTCTTCGAACATCAGGTTGCCTCTAGGCATACAACCTCTTCCAGGACTACAGTTCGATGGAAACGCAAGGGTTAGCTCGGTTAAGTTGCATATGTATATGTGCAACTATGACGTTGACATGCATCGAAATTGATACACTGGCTTATAAACAGGACGCTCAAACACATTTTTACAGAGCCGCTTAACAACAACAAGCACGAAGTCTACAGCTTCCACACACTTCAATTCATTCATGTTACTTCCATAGACCCATGGTCCCACTTGAAGGATGTTATCAAACAGAGCACATCTCAATGTCGCGACTGTGTGAACACAAACGCGAGTCTGGTCCCGCATATACGACAAACGCGATAATAACGGTGCATTCCGAGAGAAGCACTACTGTACAACTGGAGCGACCGTGCGACGTCAAGCAATAATAAGCGTGCTGCAAGCACGCAAAACATTGTCCGCGCTACGCAAGCGCGAACGCATCCACCCAGCCCTTAAATCCGCTGGGCCAGCGGCAGCTCTATACATGCAAATCGCACCGAAAAACCAGCGTCAACTACCCACTCAACCCCCCCCCACACGGACCTGTGCAGCCTGCAGGACGCTTGTCACAGGTGCTGTGAGGGCACCTGGTCATAACACACCTCCCCCCAGCTGAGCCACTCCCATCCCAACAAACACCGAAAAATCACCCTGAAGCATCGCTAACGACTTTACCAAGCACACCCGGCCTGGCAAATAGCGCTTGTAACATTCAAGAGCTTCCAGATACCTCCAGAAGCTCCTTGCACCACTAGGACTAGGTACCAAGCTGCAAAACACTCTAATACCATGCAAAGGACACCATACAAAACCAATCAAAAATGCTAGAGAAAGGCAACCAATCACCTACCTAATTCTACACTACTCTGGCGGCACAGGGACTGCACTAGGGCGTTTGGACCCCTTGCTGCGCGGGTATGCCACTGCAGTTGGGCGTTGGTGGGAGGCAGGCCGACGTGTTGTCTTCTTCTGTCGCACACCTGACAAGTCCTCTTCAGCCTCATGTGCACCATAGTACGCATCTCTTGCTGGATCCTGGATGGGCATTTCCAAAATAGAATGTGGCCGCACTGCACCATGGCCCCCTGTTTCACCTTGTTGAGCAGACGATCGGCGACCAGATCGACGAGTAGTTGGGGTACTCGGCCGGGAACCTTGATCTTGTCCAACAGCCGATCCATTCCCATAGCTACCGGTAGTTGTAAGGCCACCAGTTGCAGCCTTGCGAGAGTGGCGACCAGGGGACTTGGGCACTTGGCCACCACTGCCCAGGCTGCCATGACTTCCATGCCCAACCACCAGGCCGCTCTTTGCCCGTCGATAGTTGCTACTAACACTGCCAGAGCCATTACGCTCACCATGCCCATGCTTGTGGTGCACCTCAGACTGAGAACCGTGCGGGAGGGATGGTGCCTTGTTCAACTCATTCATTAGATTCTTTGCATCTTTCAACGTCGCATCAAAGTCAGCCGAGGCTTTCGCATTGCGGCCATGGACATGGGATGACACACTCGCCCCTGTAGAAGCTTCTACCACCTTCAGCCCTACAAAAATTAGCCCGCGAGTCAATCAAGGGACCTGGAAAAAAGCACAATGAGCAAATACAGGTAATCGGGATGCTGTTACTTGCCTGAAGTGTTCTGTGTGCTCATGTAGCTGTGGGCAACAGCAGATAAAGAATGCTCCTGTGTTCGAGTAGTCCACTGGGTGACCTCGCTACCGTCAGTCTGCAATGGACCAGACAGAGGCCGCGATGGAGAATTGGGAACATTGTGGCCTTGCACCAGCCCCACCGACAGAGGAGCATTGAACAGCGCCCCTGAGTTGTCGGCCTGGCGCATCATTTGTGCTGTCATGTAAAACTGCTGGGCCTGGGCGAGTTTCTCCTGTGCCTTCTGCACTCAAACACAGCCTCAGAAACAAGAGTGGCAAACACTGCAGGCAAGCTGGGTGATGTAGTAAAAGCCAGATGATTACCTTCATGACTTCATCTGCAACTGACTTGTGGGCGCCTTCAGTGAAAGGCGGAAGAGGTGCACTGTGTCCTGCCTCGGTATTCCAAGAGAAAGGATTGCTCAACCCACTAGCATCAGCTGGTGGGGTGCCCCCATTAGTGCGGGATGGGGTGCGGGATAAGTCTGTGGGCCCGCTTACAGGGGTCGGAGTGAACTGAGAGGTAATCGGAACACCCAAAGGAGAGACGGGAGTACCGCTTGGAGCAGTAGAATTGAGACGGTTCTTGCCTTGGCGGAAGGAGGTAGTTCTGTAATTTGCGGCATTAACTGGAGACATCATGCCACCTCGCTGCATGTTGTAGTGAGGAGAAAAACCACCTCCAACAGCTTGCACTGCACGAAATACGAAGTTCGAAACACATTGTGACGCTGATGTGCGAATTAAAGGGCGGAAGGATGGCGCACGTGGGGACGGTGACCCCATGTAACCGGGATTTAGCAACTGCAGATGATCCGCCCAGCCCTCCATGACAGAGCCGTCCAAGATAGAATCTTCCCTGGCTCCCTTGATCCAGCGATGGTTGAGAGCTTGCTTTGCAGTGAACCGATTCTTCGGATCTGGCTGTAGCAGTTTCAGAATCAAGTCCTTCGCGGGTTCGGAGAGCATGCGCCACCTGTTGTCCTGCAAACGGCGAGAACTCTGAAGCGTCGACGAACTTCGTTTGAAGGGTGCCATCATTCTTGCTATACGAAAATAATAATGGAAATTGGAAAGCGTACACTCATGCCTCGAAGACTCTCGGGTGTCATCAGCGCGTACTGCATACTACGCGCTTGATCATGTGTCATAGGTTTCGCTCCCACAAGCATGACGAACAACAGTACTCCCAGACTGTAGCAATCCATCTGACTAGTGTGGTGCTGACCCAAAATAACTTCTGGGGCTACGAACCCGGGCGAGCCCATCATGCCTCTCGAGTGGGGCTCTTTCGACAGGTCCAGTATCATTCCGAAGTCGACAAGCTTGACAATCTGCAAAAAACAAATCTGTTACACGATGGACAGCACTATCCTGCTCTTGCTTGAAAGGATTCGCAATGAATGTCAGATCGCGTAGCATAAAGAAGTGGAAATATAGAAGTGGCGCACGTTATCCTTGCCGAATGCCGCAGAGTTGCTCACGGAAGTTCTGAAGACAACGTTTTCCGGCTTAATGTCTCTATGCACAATGTTGTTTTCGTGCAGGTACGTCACGGCGCTGAGCACCTGCCGGAAAACAGCAGCGGCAGTCTTCTCTGAATACCTTTTCAACTGCAATCACGTGTATGTGATAAACGAAAATAGTCTCGGAAAGTGCATTTTCTAACGAAACATTTTTCCTTTTGCTCGCCTTTCAATCAGCCAAAATTTTCAACACGTTCCATACTTCGTAGACTGTGCGAACGTGAACACATAATTATTTGCAGTATGCACAGATCAAACTGCTTATTCGTACCTTCGCGAGATCATTTAAAAGCATCCCTCCTTTCAAATATTCAAGCACAAAAACCCACATCTGCGGACTTTGATAAACTTTTTGACATCGAACAATATTCTTATGCTGAAGTTTTCTCAAGTAGACCCCTTCCCTCTGCAGAACAGCTACGTGCTTTTCCTTGAGCCCGGGCTTGTTCAGATACACGACTTTCAAGGCGTGTTGTTTGTTGGTTTGCTTATGTCGCCCTAAAACGACGTCTGCAAATGCCCCGCGTCCAAGAGTTTGGACTATAGTGTAGTCTTCGCAAGCGGGATTGTCCTTCCATTTTCGCCACTCGTCACCTGAAGACGAAGGTACAGGCTGCGGTGCTGGCGCAGTCTCCCTCCTTCGATCCTCTTTTTCCACTGCCCTATCCCTTCGTGATTCAGATTTCTCTTCGGTTCGCTCACGCTGGTCCTCTACTGAACTATGAGTGTGCATTTCATGATGACTGCCTCCGCCTGTCCGATGCGACAACACCTTCCCCGATACTCGCAGATCATCGTCACTGGCAGCATCCAAAGGAATAGACATTTGTGTACGATCCCGAGAGCGAACGGGGCCTGGAACGGCCAGGAGCTCGTGCTGAGGTTTAGTCGCTGGTTCATTTTGCTGATGCTGCTGATCATAGTTCTTCACGGCAACAGTCACATTCAACTCTGTGAAGCTCTGAGTAGGAACTTTTCTCGCAGGTTCAGACGGTACTGGCAGCGGCTCAGTCAAATCGCGTTTTGGAGCACAACAAGAAAAGAAACCCAGCATACTTCCCAGCGAAACCTCTTAACGGGCGTGAATCTTGCTAAGCCGTAATGATACACTGGCAGCGAAGTGAACTACTGCACAACGATTCCTGCCCCCATGTATCGTCCAAGCTGCACACGGCGCGTTGAGTGGTTTAGAGTAGAACCTAAGGAAGAGCAAACGAGAGAAAACCAACTTCACCTTCAAAAAAGGTTTTAATTAAACAACCATCTGTATGGAACACGGAAATCTCGATGCAACAGTTCGATACGCAAGGGAAAGATCGTTGTCCGAACGCTATTACCATACTCCCGAGTGTTATGTAGTCTACGTATTAGAATGAGAGGATATTCACTCATGAAATAACTGTGCATGTGTGTTCCAGTGTATCCGTTTGAACAAGACTATGTGACTCCAGGCAACGCGATCGCACTGAGTAATAATGTGCGAACCTGAGGTAAGTACACAACCGGCAGACATTAATCAGAGAGGCTTCTTTAAAGACAATAGTGCGAATTATCTGGACTGCACTCAAATTTGTGCTGGACTAGCGCGGAAAATAATGAACAGCCACTAACGTGCGTACTAATATTCTTCAATCAAAACCAGAGCATTGCTAGCTATTCGTCATTATACTCCTCATGCTGATAATAGTCATTACTTCTGTCCGTCGGAAACGTCCTGATGAGACTCTGCGCAGCCGATGAAGTGGAAACGGCAGGCTTGAGCTACAACCTGTGCTAGAAGAGCCCGTACCTCAAATAAAGCTGCTTGCACGCTATTTACCGAAATTTCAGGATTTTGCTGACAGTCGTGCAGCCTGCAGCTGCCTGATCATCTGGCACCGAAAAACTATGACCAGGTGCCAAATAGTCGCAACAAGACTGTGCCGTCCCGTGTCACACGAATGTGATGTTTGTGTTGCAACTTCGAAAAATGATAGGGCATCTGCTTGGCAAACCGCCTAGGGGCAAGAACTTTGCCTGCACAAGGGCATGCAAACTCATTCGTGGATCGTATGCATTGTTGCGTCGCCGCGTATTGTAAGATACGTCATCAAACCATACTCAAGTTCTAACAGCTCCTCCTTAACCCGAGCACTGTACAATACAGTCTCAGGGCTCTGTATTGTTTTTTACCCCCCGCAGCATGTGTGTTGCCGGAAGAAAACTTTCCAAACACCGGAGGGAACGGTACACCAGGCATTGTTGACTATCGAGTCAAGAGAGCAGCAAACTGCACAATGAAAACATCATGAACGATTTTAGAACAAATAGATCACCAATTCGTTTCTTGACATGCTATACTACTCGCTGTTCTTTATGACGGATTACAGCTTATTCGTTGCAATGACTGTAATTGCGCAAAGGGGTCAACTATTTTTTGCGCACCTAAATTTACATTTATACAGGCGGATAGGTGAAGCCTTAGGTTGCTACCATTGCCTAGTGTCCACAATTCCGTGATTTTAAAACCGCCGCTAAACCAGGCGTTGCACGGTGGTTTCAGAATCGCTTTTGGGACATAAAAATCACAATTGAAGTTGAAGCAAATGCAAAATTACGTTTCGATGATGAGTTAGGGAGCTCCAGCTCGCTGAATTTCGCGTGCTCCATTCGCCTTGAAACATTACGAGCAGCTTGTTGGCCTGGGGATTGCTAGCAGTCAAAATCTATGCCTACGCAATTGATGTGGCGTTGACATTACAATCATCTTAAGCGCGACATCCAAGGCCAAGTGCTCAACTTCGATTGTGTCCACTTAATACGCGCAGGACAGTAAAGCCAGGACCCTGAAGGGCTACCTTCTTTACGAAATCAGAGCTTGCGTCACATCGTAACAAGGTCTTGTCAGGATTGGTGCACCTTCTGACATAACAGAGTGTGTTAGGGTAATGGTGCTTGCTAGAAGTATTAGCCGTGTGTTACACCGGCAGGTCCGCGGGTTTCAACGCTACGTCGGGTCAGTTGCAAGAAGCACAGGGCGTGGCTTCTAACAAGCAGCGCATGTTTCTTTGGAGAATGAGCACTAGAACCTTTACCCGTGTCAACCTCCTGTGCTTTGGTGTGATGTCAATTGCAGTAATTGACTTTGTAATTTTGGGGCGCGGGTACGCCTTAATGTCTAAGATCAACCAGGATCAAGCGCTGAAAGTATCTACTACTTCTGGACCATGTACAGCATCTGAGAACGAGGCTGTGTAACCAATAGATGACATACTAACACAACACACTGTAACAATGCAAGAAAAAGCTGATCTTGTGAACTTTTTAACTAGAGCGGGCGTCCATAAGTATTAGTAGGTGCTCCGCCTTCACTTCAGAACCGATTCCGTAAAACACTTTATTTCCAGTTGATGAAATGTTCTCATAGCTTGTAGGCAAACCGTTAGTATCATCAGCGCTGGGATAATCCTCGTCAAGCATCTAGTGGCTAAGTCTCTCTCGAAGCAACCATGATCGTCACACGTAACTGCGTTGCATCATCGCTATGCTGGGAACGGACATCACAATACCGCTTTGTCTCGAGTGACTTGAGGAATCTGTCTGACATTCGGGGTTGTTTCTCAGATCTGGACGTGACGTCTTGCTAACAAAATGAAACTCCCACGGCTCGGAATCCAGGGTCTGTCTCCGATGAGTACACACCAAGTACGAGAACGGTTTGCATCCAAACCTCAGGTAAGCGACAGCTTCGTGTAACCGCATGCGGCCTGAGTTTCAGTTGCTTTCAACAGCACGTTTGAACGTGGCCGACGCGTGTCTGTTTGAACCTTGTCAGTCTCGAACTGGGAGATCAACACTGTTTGAGGTAAGCAATGTAATCAGGAAATAACAGACAAGAAGAAAGGCATTAGGCCCACATGGTTTCCCACTTTGCTCCTTGCGATGGAGTGCGATAGTAAGTAGCGAATACAAATGTAAAACATCTACTATTGGCGAGGTATCAACCATTGATATTGCAGCTTACTGAAACGGCTCTTTAACGCGTTCGCTCTTCCATCGGTAACACATCACTTGTGTGAGGTAAGAGGTCGCATGTGAGCAACAGGGCGCTGGCGAAAACATTAGTTCAATCTTTGAAAGCCGTTATATCATGATTCTCAGTCGTGACATTACCAATCAAGAGTACTTGTTTGAGGGCGCGTGCATGCGGGTAGTTACGGTGGTATGGAGTTGGTCTTGACAGACAAGCGCTGTAGAGCGAGGCCTGAGCAGCCGCCCTTTCAACATTCTCGCCCACTAAGTTGACTCTATATCACTCTCCTAGGATCAGCGTAAACAACTGTGAAATTTGACGAACAAGAGTTCCCCATTGGTATGTTCATTTTACTGGGCACATCCTCCTGCCGCCTATGCTAAGACGAGGGAACTAGGCCTAGCGGAGTGACATTAAGTTTCAGGACGACCCCACTGACCCACGAGTACATCCTGCACCGGACAACTTTTTTTTGCGCATGTGGACGGAATGTGATCTCGAGCTATTAATGGCGCAAGTAGAGGTCTCAGTCCCGAACTGTAAACATCCTTCCGCATGAGTTGCGTAAAGATGAGGAAGATCGTGCCAGGCTCAAGCCTAATTTCGTTTGACTGAAGACCTATTATCGAGCCAAGCTACGATGTGGACCATCAGGTATATCAGTAGTGCAACATAGGGATGTTGCCACAGACAACGTGCTCTGAATTTATTGCTGACAGAACACAATGGGTGACTATTTGCCAGTGCTCATAGAGAGCTCTCGATACAGTACACAGCGGAATGAAAAGAAAGAGGGTACATCTATACCTTCAGGCTTGATCAGTCAGATTTCTTGTAATACATTCTTGGAATATGTATGAAGATTGATGCAACAGTAATTCCTGAAAGCTTGCCTGATGGGTTTGTGTTGCGAGTACAGCAATCAAAGCAAGAAATTGCAACTGTGCAGAACATGTGGCATGTGTACGGACAAATGCACGTCAAACATGACAGTATGATGTGTTACTCCAAGTCCAGTGCAAAGCGGGCATGTCCATCAAGGGTTCCAGTTCAAGTTTATGACTGTATCTTTCTTGGTGAAGTCATTTGACAGCCATACGAAACTTTACTAAAGTAGAATTCCTAGCTAGTACGTTAAGACAATTATCAGTAATACTGGCAAGGATTCCATGCTCTCTGTTTACAAAGTGTTTTGGGAGGTGCTCCTCTGGCAGGAGAATAAGTTTTTAGCAACCAGATCTACACAGTCCTGTAAGTCAATACTCTTCTCACTGCGTAATGCCATGTATCCAATGTTCATGGAAACATTCACCTGTGGCCTTTGCGTAAGGATATTCTCTATTTACTCATCAATGTCACAATAATGCAAGAACATGTGTCCATGCTCAGCCCACAGGTAGAGCTGAATACACAATGTCTTAGGGAAATTTGAGCTACGGTCCAGCTGTACGAGATGGTTACACATTGCTTGTTGTGCAGCCACCAGCAGCACACGTCACTCAATAACTGGAAAAATAAACACATTTTAATATCCAAGGCAATGTACTGGTGGCACGTGATTTTGCTTACAGTGGCTGTAAAATGAGGTATTGAAGACAATAGTTGAGTTTGACAGGGAGAATTGGTAGAATAAAGTAGATTATAACATGCATGATGGTAAGTAAACAACACTGTGGGAGCATAAAAGGGGGGGTCACTTATGAGATATTTATAACAATCCAGAAGTCTCAGAGAGTACATGTAGAGAGTTATCAGTGGCACATGAGAAGCATAATTCACATGCTAAGCAATCTTTTATGGTGAGCTCTCTTTCCATGAAAGGACTTGGAGGCTCCATAGTTGTCTGGAAAGCGTGGATTATATGTTGTGAGAGAGTAACCATCCTCAGGCGCTTGTGGAGATTCTCTGTATCCACTACCTGGAAGACGAGTATCACAAGAATCAATTGCATGTTCCCACATTAATTTTTGCCCTGGCATAGGACTTGATAAGCTTTGTAGGATGAACTATGCGAACTCCATGTTCAATTGTAATACTGTCCAAGTTGGAAGTGTTGGATTACAGACTTACCTCAAATAGCCTGTCTATCATCGTCTTTTATTATGAGCATCTGGATGGCTGTCGGTAATGTACTGGTATCCATGTTTGCACGTGTGTACCACGTAAGGTCCGGTTATTTGCTTTATCGCTGCAGTGTTTCAGATGAGAACTATACACTTGCTACACTGACCAAGAAACGCCTTCTTCCCTAACGTACGTGATTTTAATGTACACGCTTTCTTGCTCATCGCGCTTCTATTTGTATATTAATGATCGGTGCGGCGTTCTCCAGTATCTCCCTCTCGCAGGCGTGTCGTACTTGCATCTTGTTTCACGCCAAACTACTCTGCTGAGAACTCGAGGGAGGCACCACATTTCAAAAATTCCAAGTTCAAGCACATGCTGTTGTACCTATTAGGACTCACGGACCACTTTTGATTTTACATACGATTGGGCTCGTACATCACTTCAAGATGCACCGTTCCTAGCCACCAGGCAAACAGTGAATGGCCACCATTCATAGTTTTCGCGGCCTGTAAAACTCAAATTGAAACGGAACATAAATTACAGGCCTAAGCCCCGCGTTTCCACGGGTATTGGATCCCAGGCAAGCCGCATCCACAGCCCTGAAGACTGAGAAGGTAGATGCAGTATGAAGAGCAAGAGCTACTGGCGTCAAGGACAGCATTGTTTCACTGCGATGGTAACAGAGCAGTGAAACTCGGAGGCTCCAAAATGCCCATACCAGAGTACCTACCTAAACATCCGGAAACCTTCTATTTCCCTCCAAGCGCGAAGTAACAGGGCGCTCAAGCGATAAAACCAAAAGCTAAACGAGCTATGCTAAATCTAGATAAATTCCACCTGAAGTAATACTCAAACGCTTGGGCAAGAAACTCACAGGAAAATGCATCTTTAAATCTTACAGTAAAATGGTGCCTTCGAGTTTCAATTGCGTTCCGAGCTGCTCAGCATTCCGACAAATGGACGTCGCTAGGAAGACCTACATCACCAGTGCTGCTGTACCCGCTCGTATCTCCGTTCTGTCCATGTGATGACCTCTGAATGGGTGCACTGGTATGAATCCCACCATCCATACCTCTACCATGGGCTCCCATCTCCATAGCAGAAGGGCTCTGCACAGAACAGGAAACACCTCAAAAGCCACGTCGTCTATCTAGCTGAAAGTAACAGGTACATCCAGACCTTATATCGATGTGAGCAATTTTCCATTTTCCTTTGCAATTGCAAATCATCACAAAAGCGAATCATTAGTATTCCCAGCGATACACTGCACTATTTACGCTGCAATTGCCAACAAAAAAAGGCTCTTTGCGGAAAAATTAGTAATATGCAAAGTAATCAACACTGTCTGAGGTGCTACAGTTGAGCCATGACGGCACTTTGTATCACAAAGTCCTATCACACCGTATACTGGGCACAGCAATTCAACAAGATATCCCAGTTACAAGAGCGACTTCATCAAGAGGAACGGACGCTCTTTACGTCTATCCCAAACTGTCGGCAATATGAATGCATTCTGAGCCGAGCAGCTTGAAACAGTCCAGATTGACTTCAAGTCAAGTGCTTCATGGCATTTGACAAATCGAGCCTCTATGTTGTGCAAGACATATTTTTGACACACAGGAAGATTGCAGCAGTGTACACCCAGAATCAGCAGCATGTCTTTCAGAGTAATACAACCTTCAACCATTTCAACCAGAATGAACTGAACGTGTAAAATTTATAACTCGCAACCGGGACAGAAGGTGCTGGTCTGATGCTGCGCGCTGAATTGACAAAATATTCAACATACAGCAGCAAAACAACGAAAAGTTTCATTCTGGACAGAGCATGACCACACGATTTCTAGCTACGGAGGTACGTAGACTAGTGATAGGAAGTGGAAAATGAAAATGTCTTGTTCGTTGCAAATCTTCACTTTATAGACCTGTGTTATAAGGAGGTCTGGGTGTATCGTAGAATACTAGTTCGGCTGGACAGGTGGGGCTCTACCCCATTTTTTAAGGCGAATAAGGTAATCCGTGTCCTTAATCATATACATTGTTGGCACTACGTGGGATCAGTTTGAATGTTTACATGACAACCTAGGTTCGACATATGTGGGATGGTTTGTGCTGCGATGCTCGTACGTGTGCACAGTCCGAGCACCTTCAAGGAGGTTGTGCTCTTGCCTCAAAACACGCTCCTTGATCCTGTGTGCTTTTGTTCAGACATTGCGTACGAACTAGAAGTCCCCAGACAACCAGCGCCAGACTTAAGAATCAGATAAACCATGTAAATAACCTTTCATGATGAGGAACAATACATCTACTTGGGAACGACCTTCTTGCCACGGTTTTCGCATGTTCACTGGTTTCAAATTTCAAACACACCTGTTGGTGGACTCCTGAGGCGACTTTGGGGAGAAGTTTCAAAAATAAGCTCTACATCGATTATCTATTCTGTGTCCGTAATTTACAATAACAGGCTTCCAGTTGAAGAACGTTTTGAAGATTCATTGCACTCAGGAAGTAAGGTCTAACACAAGTCAAATGAGCGTTGGGGCAGTCAGAAGCGATTTGTGCGGCAAAACGTGCATCATACCGCTTCATAGTCTCAAAAATAGGCCAGAGAGAGCTCATTCCTGAAGAGATTATGAGTCGCGTGTCAACTGCAGTAGTTGGTTCTCTAGTTGTGACTTGTTCTAGGTCCTATAATTGTTACATGCAGAGCTCAGCGAGCAGGATATGAGCTGAGTCTTGTTGTCAAAGCTGCTTAAGAAGTGCTGCGAAGTCCGCACTCGTACAGGCAACTGATTCCGGCCTTGTACCAGCGGAGAACAACATAGTGCCTAACAATCATGCTCTGCTTTGATATATTTGTCACCCAGAATGGATCCATTTGTAGAAAGGACAGTGCATGGCTCAAACCTTGTGTCTTGTCGCTGTGATGGCATAGTATTCTATTGAGGCTTGCACACATCCTCTCATGAGTCTGTTCTCGGCAACCTCAGAGGTCTTCAAGTAGCGAAACTTTGTTAAGAAGACACCATATTTGAAAATCTGTGAAATATCAGGTACGGAATGATGGTCAATAATGGCCACAAAGACGGTGTTTAACCCCGAATTTTGATGGTTATGTTACGTCCAACCAAAGCAATATTATATCATGCCATGCCTGGATGGCACCTAGGAAAAAATTGATCTTTGATATCGACCATGAAGCTCTTGTACAATTGGGTTACCTAGCCAGACACTATATACACCGTATAAGCACAAGTACACTCTTGGCTCAGCAGGCAAATTTCACATCCATACAGCCTCGTTCGGCTTGTTCCAAACGAGTAACCATTCATCTGGATCATAATGTATCATCAGCTATGTATAATCGGCATGTGTGTGAGTTAGCGCAGAGACAACAGCTGTTAAAGAAAAATACTGAACAAATGCTAATTCTAATGGATTCACTCAAAAACCTGGTAACTCTACAAGCCGCGGGGTTGTCACTGTAGCCAAGCTAGCAACTACTATCAGCGCACGTAATATACGAGAGCTATTGACTTTCAGTTGAAAGCTGCAGGCTATTTCGACCTGTAGTACCCTGGAGAAGCACTCCAGCGCATCAAGGAAATAAATCTGGCATGCTCCAGACTCTGCCTGCCAGCATTCTATGCAACAATGAAAAAAAGTATTCACAGCGCACAATGATACATAAGCGAGGGAACCAACATGCACAACCCTGCGGTATCTTATTGAGGCAGAACATGTCCAACTGTTTTGATACCTAACTCTCTCTTTCAAGAATAAGAAGCAAAACTGGTTGTTGACAGCAGCCACACACAGAAACAAGAAGAGCTCCTAATTGTTGCTCTGCTGTTTTGATGGAAAACAGACTTGTTTGTGCAAGTTTTATCACACATTTAAGAAATTCTTGTTGTTAGTAACCCAGCAGTGGGCACTGGAGAAGCCAGGCTCAATCTGAAGTATAGGGACAACTTGAATCAGAGGCTCAAACTCGCTGTATCTTGGCATTAGCCAAGAGCTGGTTCCCTACTTAAGCAAGAGCCACAATGTTGGAAGTACTAGTTGTTATCTATGAGCAGGACCCTCAAAGAGCCCTTGTACGAACGTCTCAAGCAATGTCATTATTGCAGTAATGGCAGTATGGAATGTGCTCACCTTGGGCTGAGTGGACTTGGACTCTATGTACTGCTGTTGGTATGGGTCCCGAATAATGTATGTTGCATGGCGATATTGGCCTGTTGGGGACATGTGGTCATCAGAATCCATGTCACGATAGCACGTGTAGGTGTTATATTGGGGCTTGAACTGCACCAACACTGCACTTGTTAGCCGGGGTTCATTGAGTTTACTCTGAAATTAACTTTCAGTGGCAGAAAGGGCGTGCCTCACAAAGCAACACAAAGTCTTCTGATACAGCTAAAATCGTGCACTGAATAGAACACAGGCGCATGCTGCTGGTCTACATCTAGTACGAGTGTCCGATGACATTAGCGTGATGATACAAGACCAGGATAATACACGAGTCTCCAGACCCCATCGCAATGCGTGTCGTCAGCGACTGACCATCCTCAGGCATGCGCACGCTTCAGGAATCGACACAGTTAGTGATAATTATTCGTCACTCGGCAATGCACGTCAAGTCGTACATCCGCTGAGTTGAAGTGAATTCGGTGGCTCGGCTTCGTTACGACTCGGATGAGAACGCCTGATTTTACGTAGCGGACCTAAGATGAACTGATTGCATAGCATCATCCAACTTGATCAATATTGTGGTACACAGGAGCAGCCAAGCAGGAACCCCCAGCTGCACGACAATGTCGGAACAGTCGACAAAGCCCAAGCACTCCAGCAATACAAACAAGGTAGTATAAGAGTGATCACCTGGTGCTTCAAGTCCGTGACGACGTCAGTGAACATGACGATGTTTCCGACATTCTGCACAGCGAGCAAAATCCCGCCTTGATCTCTGCTCTCCGCAGCGTTCATGTATGGCGCAGCAGGGAACGCAAACCACATCATAATCGCGGCAGGGACCATTTCAATGCAAAGTAACCACGTCTGCAACTCGTTTGCATTCTCTGGACGCGTGTCTCGCAACGTTAGCGAAATGATTAGTCCCTGCCAAAATGTAACGAACACAACCCCTTTAACCGTTACGAACTTCCATACGGGTTTATATGGCTTCAGAAGGTCTCGCGTCCCCGTCCAAAAGTGTATCAAACCGATCAAGGCCGCTCCATAACAGAAATTGTAGATGACCTGAAGATACATATACCTGCAAATTATCAAACGATCAAACGATGCTCAACTTAATGTTTGCTATTCTTCCGGAATCAGAGCTATTTCGAGAATTTCACACGTACCTTGAGCTGTCCGAACCCTGGATGATGTTGCACCATGGGCAGTACAGCCATCACTAGGCGCTAAGAATTCTCAGAATATGTACTACAGAATTTTCTTCACTACAACATGCCTTTTCATGGACGGAACCATTCACCAAACTGAAGACCTGACTGACTCTTCAGAACACTGTAGGTGTGTGAACACAATGGGGAGCGCACGAACTGTCAATACTCCACACATCCTCTTCGTAGTAACCCTTTGCGTACAAAACCAGAGTGATAATAACAATTATCGGCTTCAGAATCACAAACTGGAGCACTAATCGCTTGCAAAACTTTACAAACTGTCCATCAGCCTGCACCAGAGTGTACGAGACCTTAGCAAAAATAGTGAACAATCGAACATTTGACAGACCCCTCAGCTTGAACACCATCAAATGTTTCAATTTCTGGCTCGTACCTGCATTGGTGGAAGGCAACATGTACCATATAACCATGTGCCTCTCACCACTTGATCCCGGCAAAAGGCTTCTACATTTCCTGGACCCCCGATATACTCTAATAACAAGGACATAAATGAATAAATCACAAACGCCTCGTACCTGCAGTTGTCCGAAAAGATGTAATAAGCTTTGTCGAACAGCAGAGAATGACTTGCTCTTGAAATGTCAGCAGGACTTCTTGGCGACGAGACGGAACGAGAAAGGCTCGCCTATCACAAACATGTCAGAAGCGCCTGTGATCTTACAATAAGTACTTGCGTTACACCAGCAAATTTCCTTGCATGTCGCGTTCTCGACCGCTACAGTCTAAACCATGACAACTTGGGGCCAGGCACCGGTAAGACGTCCACGTCCGAAATTTAGTCTGAAAGTCTTGAGTCATATTTGTACAAAGGTTTTACACGAACCTATCTCAATGCTTTCTATCGCACACTTTCAGAGGTTGCACGGAATCGGACAGACCCTTGTTGGGACAAGGGTCGATCAGGTATCCGCTGTCGTTACTTCACAACAAAAGATTGGCCAGCAGGTGGACATCTGCTATGAATCTTATTAGAAGTTTGTCATAATGACCATTTCGTAGCCTGGGGAGAATGCCACGTCGTCTGTACAACAGCAAAACCAGCCAAAAGAAAACACTACATGTACTTCTCAATAGTTTCACGACTATCGCAAGACGAACCTAATATGTATCGAGCAAGGACGCTGTAGATAAACGACCACATTGACAAATGATATTAAGGACGAGCATGTATCCCACTCGCTTTTGTAAGAAGAACAACAAGAGGTTGAGATGAAATGTGATATTATTTGTGTTGCGTTGAGAGTGGATCACTCGGATAGACATCAAAATTGAACTTCTGCAAGGAGCGCACATGTCTCTAACTGTTTCGATGTACAGAGAGCCGCTCTTCACCAACAGTGAAAGTGAAGAGCATATTGCATAATTTGGAATGAGAAGGATGATCCGGATGTAGTATTTCTGCACAGCGTGCACAAGGGTGTAAGTGCATCCGACTTTGCCCAATAGCTGAACATGATGCTGAGAGCATGAAAAAAGAAAAGGAGTTGAACACCTGAATGACTGCATCCTGGTAGTTCGTAGCGTGTAAATATATCTGCACAGAGCTACCTTTTAACGTCCAGCTGAAGTCCGAACAGTTACCATTGTCTCTCACAGCAGTCATCCCGTGAAGTACCTGGTAAGCAGATATTGCAACCGCGCAAAGTGCACACAGGCATGACGTGATTAAGCCTATTATTTCAGTGGCAAAGAATGAGTTTGATGATGATTCAGCTGTAGTTTGGTCCATTGGGTCCAGTATTCCCCGCATACTTCATCATTCAAGCGCAATAAAACTCCAGCCGCAATGATACATCAGAATATACGTTCTACGTTGTTTGCAACCTGCTGTTGAGCAACATGTTCACTAAGTACTTGAGCTCACGTTACTTCTAACACACTATCCTCCAGGTGCCATGCTCAACTCGCGCAGGTCCGGGTGCTACTCTTGTAAAGAGCTAGAGGCGATGTTTCCATGTCTAATTTTAACCGTGGCTGAGCATAGGTTCTGCATTTGTTACATCGACAACGACGTGAGGGAGCAGGTGCCACACGGCCGACCGCGGTAGATCACAGCAGTAATACTGGATTACGTTACGTCACTAATCTTGTCCATCTGCCTGGAAACAGCTGCTCACTCTCTAAATTTGTAGGAGACTTTGTAGGAGTTATGATATTATACTTCCCGTTCCCTACGTACCTGTAAGCATTAGGGGCCCCAGCTCTAGGCTGGATGTCAACCTAATCGTCTCGCGTCCAAACCCAGAGTGAATCCGTTTGCTGTGCTGGTATGAGTCTGAACGTTGGAGATGAAGTACTTTCATTATTCCAGCATCTAGCTGGTAGAATAATGGACGCTTCGTCCTGTCAGTAATCTCTTTCAACAGCACTTGCATGTAGGCGACCAACAAACGGAGTCCGCAAAGGCTTTTCATCCTGATTTTGACCACGCTCATGGTTCCTTTCCCTCGAAACACGGCATGCGCCACGGAAAACTTCTGATTGAGTCATGAAAGCTACACATATGTGAAATTCACGGTAGCGTCGTTACTAACAAACGAGTGTCTCAAGCATCTGGAATAGAGCAGGTAGTCAGCTTCCCAACAAAGAGCAACCGTTGTTTCGTTTAAGGCACTGTTCTTGGAGGAAACGAAATAGACGAAGAAGAGGGCATCAACACGCGCATATACAGGAAAAATTGAAGCTTCGATATCCTCGTCGCGCACGCTAGCCTCTCCGAAACGTATGCAGCAAACTTGGAACGTTTTCATCCATCAACAATGGCGTCCTCTCCGGCTTGCTGGTGGAAACCCTGTGAAGTATAATTACGAGGATTTAAAAGGATATCAGTTTTACTCTACGCAGCGCGCGTGCTGTATCCAGGCTGTTGAATGATAAATCATGACACCGCGAACCACTATATATGTACGACATGATGGAGGTCAACAATCAATTAAATCCAGTACGGATTTGGCGCTTTTCGATTCCTAACACAGGCGAGTAACATACTTAATTGTTACGTACAAGTTCATGCTACCATTAGTTTTCACGCCATAAAGCGGGCTATAAATGTTTTTATGAAAAGTGAACTTTTCACTATTACATGTGTATTAGCGCAGCCCGACCAAAACACAGAGCCCGGATGCACAACAACCGCCCAGCCCCAGCACTCTTGAGCGCCCTGCTCGTCTCTCCGGCTACCATGCTCAGCGCATGGTCTTTACAGGGCGACTCAGAATTCCGCCAGGGGATAACCTCGGCGTGGGAAAACGCACCTCATGCGGCATGCTCCTGCTGAACGGAAATGCCCGAAAACGATGCAGAACAACAACTTGCAGATCGATCGTGACAGTCCACAAGCTCCGTTAAGACAGCTTCAGGGCGCATTGTGAACAGAGCGGGGCTGAGCCGCGCTTGACAACCCCCACTTCGCTATTTAGACAACACTCACACCAGCTCGTAAACAGGGAGTCACAAACGAGTTGACATACCGGTTTCGCATCCAAACGAATTTGGAAAGTTGTTGACATGTCCATCATTAACCCCACTTTCCCTCATGTACAATACACAAGTTGCAGGAGGAGCCGTTGAGAAGTGTGATACCTGAAAGACACGGCAGTGTACGAACGACCTTCACCAGGGCTTTCAAATCTTCCCATTCTCTACGGAAGCACACGGACACCTTGGCAAGCTTGGGTTTCAACCCGCCGTGCCCTTCCTCAGAGACTCATCCGCATACACAGCAACTAGATTCTCCGAGTACAATGAAGGCACTGATATTCTTAATGATGCAATACATGAGTGCTTTGATACGTGCAAGGCGATTTATTATATGATATACCTGTTACAGTCACCCCTCACGCTCAACTGGATACATCAGAAAAGGCCCTCATGCGTCAGGCCAGTATGGTAGTCGAACCGTATCCTGCATCGACAAGATTTAAAATATGGCATAAATCTTGAGTTTATTCTGGCCATTTGGCCAGTACCCAACTGTATGGCCTACTACCGATTTCACGGACCACAGACTGTGCAGATAACTCCGGATTTTCTTCGCAAAGACGTCATTCGCTCGCAGACAGCTGTGCATCACCATGTCACTAAAGCCTCCGCGCAGTCTTTAGTGGATGCGGCCAACCGCAATGACAAAGCCCGCATGCTCAGTCTGCGGAATCGCCTGGCCTCCGCATCCTTAGATACCCTGTCCATCTCTCCAGTTCCGCATGAGGGGATCCGTGGCACGGAAAACCGCTGCTCGTGCGCCACGCGACTGTGGAGAGTGGGTGTCCGGGAATGATGTAGAGCGTGCGATGACTTGCAAAAAGAGCGGGGGCGCGGTTTCGAGCCCCACCTTCGCTTGTTTGGCAGCACTCGCAAAGGTTCGCATCCCTGCAGATTGAAGGCCGGGAACGTTTCCGACGTTTTCATCATCCACCCCACTCCCCTTATATCCAACACCCGCAAGTTGCAGGACGAGCTACGAAGCAGCGTGGTGACTCGCATACACAGCAGTATACAAACCACCCTCGCCAGGCCTTCGCTCTGTCCCCTTCCCTGTAGAAAGCTACGGCACACAGGACTCATTCCTTCAGTTGGTATGTCCAGCTAACTATTGCCACGCAGACTTGCTGTAACAAATGTCACAATGCCCTTACACTTCAGGCCAGCCCACACTGACAACCCCGTTCCGAAATGTCTACGCACACCCAGAGCGCACGGGAAACAACAATAATCTTCTAGCGCGTCCACACACTTCCGGATAACCCACGCCCCTCTGATGATGTGATAGACTCTCCTGTTGCATGTCACACATGATCGAACTGTAAAAAGGGCTTGAGAGCCAAGATACTGAATAAACTCCGGGGATGCCGATTTATCCATAGGTTTGCTGTCATCCCTGAACTTCCAAGAGAGGATTTGCACTCCACTACGGGGCCACGTTCATTCCTTATTGTAGAGTAATCTCTGCACATTTTCTGACTGGTGTATGCACACTCTGGAAGTCCCCTTGTCCACTATTCACGTGGCTACTTGAATACCGCTTCCCTTGAGTATATTCGGCTTCTCAAATGTACAACCTGTGTTATACTTGCCACATAAGCATGAACACATCACATGTGCTCTCAAGCCGCCAGACCCCCCGGGGGGCTTTGGTTGAACAGGGGACGGTTCTGTGGTTGAAGCACAGGAGCCTTCTGGCAGAACTGGCCCATACGTAGATGTGATGATGAGTGAACCAACTGCCAGGTAGTTTGCGTCATTGCTCATTCATCCGGTCTCAAAGAAACCTAGTTACTAAGCAATCCAGACCATCCTCCATCTTGTAACGTGCCTGCACTCAGCTGCCCCTCAACCTCAGCCTCCACTAAAGCTCAGTACTCGTCATCATTACCTCAGCAGGGAGATGAGTTGCAGAGTGTACGTGCACTAGGGGGAACAACAAGGCGCATGTCCCCTGCTTATAAAAGCTGTGAACTGTATCAAACAGGCAATGTCTGCCACCACAACAACGTGAACAGGTTTTTGCGCTTGGTGGGTTGCACCGCACAGGTGTCGACAGGTAGTTACAAATTGGAACACCCTAGTACACATTTATGCAACTAATCAGCAACGTCATGCCAACACTTCTGTGCTTCGCGGCGGCGTAGTTCGAACATCAGGTGTGCAGCGCAGAAGAATGCGAGCAGTAGCTTAGCACAAGTCCCCCACGAGTGGCCAACAGATGCCACCAGATCCCCAACACCTCCCTTTCCAAACCCATAGCCGACCAGATTGACGACCATCATCACCTGCACACAGCCTGGACGCCCCCTCACCGCCGGCCATCCCACATAGCTGTTCAAAAAGACGAGACAACGGGGATCGTACAGCGATGTAAACTGCTGCGCAGGCTGCACAAATGTGCTCAGAAACCCCCAACGCCTGGAGGCGGGACCAGGTGCTAGAGCGCATGGCACTCTTTGCAGCCATTTCAATGGCTACAAGTGCAGCCATCAGCCACGCCCACCGCAGCAGGTGCCACTCCAGGTCGTGCCACAGGGATACGAACGTAAAGATGACCCAGACATTGAGCAGTCGCCACCTCTTCCCCCCGAGCGGAATATATATGTAGCGGACAATCCACCTGTTGAAGGATGCATGCCATGTCCTCCAAAAGCCGCTCACGTCGTAGTTATTACACACGCACCTGCAATCATCCAGGAGCGCTGATCGCAGCAACAGGCACGGTGCTTCTTACTGAACTACAGCTTTTCCTGCTCGATTGTTTGATACAAGCGGTTGCATTACACATGCGATCCACGTGTCGAGCCGATGTGAACTCAACTGCGGATGGATTCGTATGTGATTTCAAGCCTGGAATTCCGGGCATACTTCAAGATTACTACAAGTATACTGTCATTCTGTTCTCGAAGAGACCTTGGTTGCGCTTCAATCAAGACCAATCCTAAGCTGGAGGCTGTTTGAAAACTGTATGTTATGGCAGCATGGGCTGTGTGGCAGCAACGGCTCTAATTGGACACAAGAGTTCTTATTCCCTGGTGAAGTTCCTTGTGGTGTGGGGCGCACCGCAGCATGTTCTCTGGCGGATCAATGCCATCCAGCATGGAGAAAAACCGGGCAATCCTCCAGATGACTACGAACTTCAGCCACAGAAAGATGAGCTTGAAGAAGGCCAGGGCGGCCATGTTGTCGGCGGAAAATAGATCCGCGGGGTGAGCGGCAGGCAGGAAGTCCCACACTCGGAACCGGGTGATCGCGTTGCAGTACAGGGTGTGAGTCAGGAGCTCGGTGAGTAAGAGGGACACCGCCACACGGGCGCCGTAGACTGCTAGGCTGCACCACTGCGCAACATAGGCTGCCTGTGTGGATGGCACTGGTGAGAAGCGAGCAGTATGAGTGGGGCGCACTGCTGGAGGTTGCAATGTTCTCAGCTGGCACACAAAGTCATTGTACGTGATGGTGGGCCCTGTCAAGTACAAAGGCAAGTAGAGGCAGTACTCCAGGTATATAGGGAGCGAGTACCAGGGGATTGGATGGCTCGTGTTCTCTCTCTCCTTCTGTGATGATGTATGACTTGAGGTTCCTGCAAGCAGTTGAGCATTAGTGCCCGGAGCCTGCTTAGCGTGCCGTGCCAGCCCACATCACTCGCCCAAAGCAAACGATTTCGCAGTGGATTGGATTGATATCCAAGCCTGCTTTTACATTTTAGAAATGGCGTAACGTTCAACGGACCTGTGCGCTTGAGCAGGAGGTTTGCGACAACCAAGTACGTAGATTGCTTTGGTCACCGGTTGCTGCAGATATGCGGATGAGAAACGAAAGCCTCAAATGCTGTCTACATCTCTTGTATACTAGCTCCAGGATTCCCCGTGTCACCTGGGTGGCGGACAGAAAATATCCCGAGTATCTCCGGCTGCCCCCCCGCTTCGTGGCTTTGAAGTTGTTCATGTTGGAAAAGCGCCAAACCCTTAAGAATTAGATTGTCTATGATCTTACGTTGTCGGTTGTATAGTGTACCGTACTCAAACAATTACCGGATGGGGCATATATCGGACAAACCCCACGGAAAGTCTGTCACAGATCTCCCGAAATCAGTCGGATACATCTATAGGAAGCTTTTTAGATCTTACGTCCCCATGTTAAATTATAAGTTGCCGCGGGTTCCGTGCATGTTGTTAGCTCAGGTATTCGTTTTTCAGTCAAACCAGTGCTGCTTCAAACCACTGTGTTGCTGCGCTAACCATATTAAGGTTAGGGGTTTTTTCAAATGTCACGAGTTTATCATAAAGTCGATATTCAGCATGGGTTAAGAGGGTTTGCATAGAGATTTTCCTCGTGTCTGTGCACTTTGACTGGCGTGTCGATACTTGGGTTCGTCCCTAGGTGCAGGAGAACAACGTATTATCTTCCAAGCCTTTCGTGACCTTCGAAATTCTAATTAAGGCATAACCAATAGCTCAAACTCCCTGAATGATGTCGTGAGGGCATCAAGTCGGGAGTGGGTGAGGTTTAAGGCGGGGGCAAGCCAATAAAGAGAAGATGACCGCTCAGCTAGCGAATAAACCTCATCAAGAGATATCTAGCCGTAATGAGACAGCGGAGGTACCTCCTGGGCTACCAGAAATAAGAGGGGCTAGCGGGGCTTCCACAAGACAAGC
>JAULKQ010023971.1:0-33148 GCA_032356285.1 Smithsoniella earleae | reverse complement strand
CGTCGGTGCGTCCGTCAACGGGAAGCAGGCGATTTTCCGCCACCGCCGTGTTGAACAACACTGTCGGCTCGTTCAGGAGCACGCTTTCCGCATTCTCGATGCGTTCGCGCCATTCCTGAACCTGCGCCGAGTCTTTGAACACGTCCATCGCGGCGACGCGGTCAATGACGGCGTTCGCGCCACTGAAATCGTAGCGGCCCGCTTCGACATCAACGCGTTCGTCCACCATGTTCTGAAAATGCTGCAGAATCTCGGTACGCGTGGCAACGAGAATGCGGTCGCGGTCCGAGGCGCTGAAGTCGGGACTGTTCAGGGCATCGAGGGTCGCGTTCACCTGCGCGGGATCGCCGCTTTTTACGAGACCAATCGTTTGTTCGATTTCACGTTCGTGGACGTAATTCAAAGCCGGCGCGACGCCGGCGAGGCCGATGATGACAATGGCCGCAGGCACCACGATAAATGGATTCTTGAACGGGGAGGTTTTGCCTTCGAGTTGTTCGAGGAACTCCGCTACATTCTGCGAGCGATCTTCGCGCGCGAACGCGAGACCGCGCATCAACCCTTTCAACTGTTTGCGTTTGAGACCTTTTATCGGAGCGGGAACGAGGTTGTTGTCGCGCGCGCTGTTTGCCGGCAGTTTGTTGAACGGATGCTTGCCGGTGAGCAATTCGTAGGCGACGCAGGCGAGCGCGTACAGGTCGTCCCGTGGATCGGGTTCTTCACCTTCGAGCATTTCGGCGCTCGCATAGGCCGGCGTGAGTGCACCGAGCTTGCCGGGGTCGAACAGGGTTTTTTCACCGTCGCCCTGACCCGGGTTTTTCACTGCGCGCGCAATCCCGAAATCGAGCACCTTCATGACCCCGTCTTTCGTCTGGAAACAGTTGCCGGGTTTGAAGTCGGAATGCACGATGCTGTGTTCGTGGGCATAGATCAGCGCGTTACCGAGGCCCTCGATCATCGGAAACGCTTCTTCGAACGGGAGCCCGCCTTTCGGGCGTACTTTCTTTTTGATGAAAGTGTTCAACGGCTCGCCTTCGAGCAATTCCATCGTGAGGAAGACCGTGCCGCCGCGGGTGCGATCGAAGTCGTATACGGTTGCGATGTTCGGATGCGCGAGTTTTTGCTGTCGACTTGCTTCGCGCTGGAGCGCGATAAACGAGTCCGGGTGTTGCTTGAAATCCTCGTTCAATACCTTGAGCGCGACGAACGGGTTTTTGTCGCGGGCTTCCACCTTGATCAGATCGCGGCCGCGATAGACCGTACCCATACCGCCGATGCCGAGCACTTCGTCGAGTTTGAAGCGATCCTTCAGGACCGAGCCCGGCTCGATTTTCGCTTCCCCCCGTGTCTCGCCGGGGCCTTCCGCCCAGCCGGTCGCCGTGGCACCGGTTTCAACGCCGTCCGTCGGCCATGAGCCGTCTGATGGCAGGCTGTCACCGGTGAGGTCGAAATCGACCGCCGATGATTCCGTCGCCGCGCCGATAGCGGCACGTGCCTGTTCGGCGATCGAATCGCCGTCTTCGTCGTCGTCGGAAAACCGGGTTGCATCCGCACTCGTCAGGCGGGTGGTATCGCCGGTATCGAAAGTCGTTGCCTCATTGCCCGGGTCGTCGAGCGGGGCGCTTTGTTCGGCGACCACTTTTTTCATGCGTGCGTAAATCGCGGCGTCGATCAAATCCTCGCCGTACGCCTCGCGCAGTTGTTCCATGATTGAGACGGCGAGTTGCGGTTGGCGCTGTAGCAACCGGGTGAGGTTATCCGCCACCGCCGCAAACTCGACTTCACCACGCGACAGCGCTCTCAAGGCGGTTTTAAAATCAGCCACGATGTGTGCTCCGGCCCGACGGTTGCTGGCGACCCGGTCGTGCGAAACCCGCGCCGCCGGATATCATTACTGGAATTATCAAGTCTCTACCCGGGTTGATCGCTTGCCTGCGCATCCACGGCACATACGGTGACGTTGTCTACCGCGCCGCGCGCGAGCGTGGTTTCAACCAATTCGTTTACAACCTGCTGTGGATCTCCTTCCCGCAGAACGGCTTCGATTTCCGGATCGCTGAGGTGCTTGTCGAGTCCGTCGGAGCACAGTAGAAAACGATCGCCGGCTTCAACGGCAACGATATCGATATCGAGAAACAGATTGCCGGACGCGCCGACCGCGCGCGTTACCATATTGCCGGACGGATGATCCGCGGCGCTCTCACGCGTGATCAAACCCTGTTCAACGTAGAGTTCGGCCTGAGTATGATCGGTCGTCAGTTGTTCCAACGTGCCATTTCTCAGGCGATAAAGCCGACTGTCGCCGGCCCACATGAATACCGCGTGTTGATCGCCGCCAAGCAGTACGATGACGGTGCTGCCGCTCGTCTGGTTTTGTGCCGTCGATAATTCGTGCAGCCGGTTGTTCACACCAAGAATGCTGTGTTCGACGAAATCGACATGTTCGCTGAGATTTTCGCTCGCCTTCACTTTCGCCAGTGAGTTCACGATCATCTGGCTGGCGAGATCGCCGGCCGAATGTCCGCCCATACCATCGGCTACGCACCACAGCCGCTCGGCGGGTCGATCGAGTCCCGAGTCCTCGTTCAGCTTGCGCACCTTGCCGACGTCGCTGCGGAGCGAAGAGCGCCATGTGAGTTCACTCGCGCTCATCGTGATCGCCTGCAATAAACGGGTAGCGGTACCGTACTCCATCCACTGTCCAGCAGCGACAGGCGGCGGAGGACCAGTTGGAGGGGCAGGCGGTTCATCGCAATGGATCGTTGTTGTCGACGCAAACTGGCGGGCCGCGTCAGGTCAGAATTCGGACTTGAAGTGCACGACTTCCTGTGGGTTTTCCGTAAATGATCTTCCAAGACTGATCATGCCGTCGCCGCTCAGCGGCATTTCTTCGCGGCGCAGAAATGATTCGTCATTTTCGTGATGCACGTAGGTTCCGTTCGTGCTCTGATCGATAATGAAGAATTTGCCGCGGCGGTGTTCAATGCGCACGTGTTGCCGCGATGCGAGCGTTTCGTTAACCGTGAGGTCGGCGGATTTACTGCGACCCATCACAATCTGGGTGATCTCGCCGTCGAGTATGACGCTGTCGTTCTGATACGTCAGGCGCAGCCGTACGGGTTCGGTTTGCTGTGGGGAGATGACCCCCGTGGACATCCGCGTGACGTCTTCCTGTTGCCACAACACTTCGAAGATATCCATCGTTTCTTTCTTGCCCTTGACCGGCGCGCGATCGATGAACCGGGTGCTCGCGCGCATGATCGGGGACATTTCATCGACGGCGTTTTGGGTTGTGATGATCTGATTGCCTTTCGCCATCGACGCCATGCGCGCCGCGACGTTAACCGCATCGCCGAACACATCGCCGGCTTCGAGGATCGCGGGGCCGTAGTGCATGCCCACGCGGATGCTCAGTGAAATCGGTCCGGCGGCCGTTTGCTCGGTGATGTCGTCTTCGAGCATTTCGTGCATTTCGCAGGCCGCAGTAGCGGCCTCTTCGGCAGTTGGAAACGTGCACATGATCTCGTCACCAATCGTCTTGATGACGGTGCCGCTGTGCTGATTGATGACGGTCGTCAGCATTTCCAGACAATCGGCAACTTTTGTGCGGGCAGCGACATCGCCGAGGATTTCGTACAGGCGCGTGCTGCCACTGATGTCGGCAAACAGGATGGCGAGGTTCGTGGTTTTGGGAGCCATCGACTAGTTCATACTCATGAAAGCTTGATCAGGGGTCGCTCCAAACGGAAGCGTCGCTTGCATTCCGCCGGCACGTTCGACATTTACCTGTAGTGTATCGGCGCTCACTCCAGTATACATTAACCGGCACCAACACACCCTTTCAGTCAGGCCCGCGGCGGGCTCCACGAGTCGTCGTCGGCGAAAGTTTTTCGCTCGCTCGCGGTTGCCATGATGGCGGGGTCGCGCACTGAAACCTTGAGGAGTCGATTCGTTTGAGAATATTACCAATCATCGCCGCGGCAGTGGTCGGCGTGTTGTTAATTTTTGTGGGGGCCGGCGCCGCCCTGTGGTACACCGACCGGCAGCGGGAGGCAGTGGAGCCGGTGGTGGAGCCGGTGGTGGAGGAGGCGGTCTCGACCGCCTCCGATCAGCGCCGCGGTGCGGAGCGCATCGGACTCGACATGCTGCGCGATTTGCTACGACTTGTCGAAGCAAGCCGTCGCGACGCGATTCTCGAGTCGGCTGATGTCTTTGCCCGATTCGTCGAGCAGGAACGCGCGAACCAGGCTGTGCTCACCGCGGCGTATGCGAACGACGCCGATCGCAATGCGTCCGTTGCCACCCTGATGCTGCGTGCGTCGCAAAAAGTCCTCGCGGAGGCCTATCTGACCCAGGTTGTTCGACGTAATCTCGATGACGGATTCCCGACCGAGGCACAGGCGCGCGAATACTACGAAGCGAATGCACAATCATTCCGGCTGCCCGATCGCGTCCACTTGTGGCAGATATTCATCCCGGCGCCGGCCAGCAGTTCCGACATCGCGGTAACGAATGCGCGCAGTCTCGCCACGCAGGTGGCCACCACCGTGACCAAGGGCAAGTCGTCGTTCAAGGAAGCTGCGAACCGCCACTCCAAGCATTTACAGAGCCAGGTAAACGACGGTTACATGGGCTTGCTGAAACTTGGTGACTTACTGCCGGAGGTGAAAGCTGCGGTAGAAGCGCTGAAAATCGGCGAAATCAGCCAGCCGGTGCAAAGCGAGGCAGGCTTCCATATTCTCAAACGCGGTGAGGTGGTGGCCGGGCAGCAACTCGAGTTCGATGCGGTACGCGAACGCATCATCACGCAATTGCGCACCGATGCGGCAACCCGGGTCAGGCAGGCCGCGGTGAAGAAAATTCTCGAGACCTATCCCGTCGCCGTCGATAACGGCCGGCTGGATTCCTGGCGCGAGCAACTGCAGTCCACCGTGTGGCCCGCGGGCATCCGCTGAGGGCTTCGCGGATTGCCGGCGACGCTAAAAAAAACGCAATAGTTTCCGATATTTCGGTGAACAAGCTAGGGCACGCTCAAGCTTGGTTCTGATTGTCGGTGTGGGGGGGCCTTGATATACTCCGGGCGGTGTTCGAGGGGTAGGAACACCAGCTTTCCTCGGGTTTGGTCCAGGGACGCACCAGGATCCATCGTCGACGTGCGAATTGCGTATAGAATTCATGATCTTAAGTTCGTCCGAGCAACGTAGACGAGGAGGGCTCCTAAGCCGCAGCCTGATTTGTTGCATAGCAGCATTCGGTGCGCTCGACTGCGCCGCCGGCCTCGTCGACGTCCCGGCCGCCGTACGTCCGGGCGCAATTCGCCCGGGCGCCGACGATGTCAGCGGACCCAAAGCGCCGCCTGGCGGAGTCTTCTCGGTCCCCCCGGTAGTCGATCGTCCCCTGGACATCGATGGCGGCACCCGCATACAGGTCACCGCATTCACCCTCGCCGGTGCCGTTGATCGCCCCGAACAATCGATTCTCATCGCGGACATCGAGGCCCTGCTCGCCGCCAAACTCGCGGAACACGGCGAAGGGTTCACCGTCGGTCGCCTGCAGGAGGTTGCCGATTCCGTCACGCGTTACTACCGCGAAAACGGTCTCATACTCGCGCAGGCGTTCGTTCCCGTGCAGAACGTCGAGGGCGGGGTCGTCACGATCCAGGTACTTGAGGGCCTGCTCGGACGCGTCGTCGCCGAAGGCAACGAGATGTACAGCGACAAGGTGCTGGAACGGCCGTTTCGCGATCTCGTCGGCAAGCCGGTCACGAACGCCGAGGCCGAATCGGCACTGTTGCAGTTAACGGAGAACCCGGGGGTCACGCTGTTCGGGGTGTTCCAGCCGGGCCAGCAGGTAGGCTCCGCCGACATGGTGGTCAAGGTGCAGGAGGAGAAGCGCTTCAACGCGGAAGTGCGCGCCGATAACCACGGGATCCGTGAAACCGGTCAGAATCGTTACCGCCTCACCGGCAGCGTGAACAACCTCACCGGCGCCGGCGACCGCTTTACCGGCACCCTGCAGCATACGGAGCAGCCCGCGTTTTCGTTCTTCTGGGCAGCTGAATACGAACGCCCGCTGCCGTTTCTCTACGACACCGTCTTTACGTTCCTGTTCGACCGTAACCAGTTCGACGTTGGCGGCGAATTTCGCGACCGCGATATCGCGAGCGATACGCGCAACGCGACCGCGCGGCTGTCGAAGTCTTTCATTCGTTCGCGTCAACGTAATCTCTCCGCCCGGCTCGAACTCGAACGGCAACGCGCCGAGACGAAAGTGCGCGCACGCTCGCAATCGATCGACAACCTGACAACGCTTACCGGCGGCGTCGATTACGACTCCGTCGACACGCGCTTCGCGGGCCTGAACGCAGGTTTTCTCGAGGTCACCCACGGCTTCAACAATTTCCTCGGTGCAATGGGTGCTACCGCGGGCAGCGTTTCGCCAAGTCGCCAGGGCGGTAATGGGGAATTTGCCGAGGGCGAGTTCGACAAGGTGTTCCTCAGTTATTCGAGACTGCAGGCGCTCTCGCCACTGAGCGAAAAACTGCGCCATCACACGGTGTTGTTCCGCACTGAGCTGCAATGGTCGGACGATCTGCTGGTACCGCTGGAGCAGTATTCCGTTGGCGGGCCGACGAACGTGCGCGCCTACCAGCCAACCGAGCAACTTTACGACCGTGCATGGTTTGCCTCGTTCGAGTGGATCATCAACGCACCGGGCATTGCCGACAAACCCGCGTTCGGCAATCGCACCTGGGGCGAGATCGTGCAGATGTCGTTTTTCTTCGACATGGCGGCAGGCGTGCTGAACAGCCCGCTACCATCGGAAGACGGTTCGGACAATTTCAAGGGGGCGGGCATCGGCCTGTCGGCTAATAATCCGAATATATTTTCGTCGAAGGTCTCGATTGCATGGCCCGTGGGCAAGAGTTCCGAAAATGGCCGCGATCCGCAGTATTGGCTCGACTTCAATTTCTTCTTTTGAGCGCGCTTTCGCCGCAGGGCGGGAGCGCCGGATCCGGTGTGAAATGTTTCGCGGAACCGGAAGATACACGGCCGTAGGATGCCGGGAAGGGTGTTCAAAAATACCCACGCGGATGCCGGTCAGGCAGGAATTTCGAAACAGGTAGCAGCATGAACAAACGCCCGCACAACGCTGTCACACCGAACGCCGGCGGCCCCCCTGAGCTGGCCGCGACGATGTGCATGAAGCCCCTGGCGGCACATGTACGGCGCGCCTTGTTCCCGGGTTTGATCATGGGGCTGCATGTCGGCGCCGCTGTTGCCGGCCCGCAGGGCGGCACGGTGGTCGGCGGCAGTGGCAGCATCGCGCGCCCGAACGCCAACACGACGGTGATCCGGCAGCAGTCGACGAACCTCGCGATCGACTGGCAGAAATTCAATGTTAAATCGAACGAGATCGTCCAGTTCAAGCAGCCGGGACGCAACGCGCAGGCGCTGAACCGGATCTTCGACCAGAACGCGAGCCAGATTCACGGTCAGCTGCGCGCGAATGGCCGGGTGCTGCTGATGAACCCGAACGGCGTTATTTTCGGGCCCACGGCGCGGGTCAATGTGAACAGTCTCATCGCGGCCGGTATGCGCAATATCCCGGTCGAGGATTTCATGGCCGGCAAGTTCCGGCTCGAAGCGCTCGACGGCGCCGACGGTGTCGTGATCAACGAAGGGACGATCGAAGCTGCCGTCGGCGGTGATGTCACGCTCGTTGGTAAATCGATCCGTAATGACGGCGTCATCATCGCTTCGGCGGGACGGGTCAACCTCGCCGCGGGCAACAAGGTCACTCTCGATTTCGACGGTGACGGGCTGATGCGATTCGCGGTTGACGAAGCGGTACTCGACAACGCCCAGGCCCTTGATGCGCAGGTAACGAATACCGGCACGGTCGCGGCCGAGGGCGGCGATGTGATCATGGCAGCGAGTGCCGCGGCCGCGGTGTTCGACCAGGCAATCAACAACGCCGGCGTGATCAAGGCCGGGCGCATCGACAATAGTGGCGGGAAAATTCGCCTCGTCGGTCTCGGTCCGACGGCGTCCGTGATCAATACGGGCACGCTCGATGCGAGTGCGCGTGACGGCGGTTCGAGTGGTGGGGCGATCGATATCACCGGGACGACTGTCCGCCAGGCGGGTTTTGTCCAAGCCGATGCCACCGGCGGTGCCGGCGGAACGATCAAACTCGCCGCTACGGATACCGCTGAGCTCGCGGGCACCGGTTCGATCAGTGCGCGCGGCGCATCCGGCGGACGGGTGCGCGTGCTCGGCGACAAGGTCGGTCTCGTCGGCGCGAATACGATCGACGTGTCCGGCACGCACGGCGGCGGCGAAGTCCTGCTCGGTGGCGATTACCAGGGCAAGAACCCGGCGATTGAAAATGCGCGTGCGACGTATGTCAGCGCGGAATCGGCAATCGTCGCCGACGCGCTCGAGCACGGCGACGGCGGCAAGATTATCGTCTGGGCGGACCGCGCAACCCGCTTTTACGGCACGGCCTCGGCGCGCGGTGGCGCGGAGGCTGGTGATGGCGGTTTCGTCGAAGTGTCGGGCAAGGATTATCTCGATTTCAACGGTCTCGTAAACACGCTCGCGCCGCACGGCGTGGACGGCATCCTGCTGCTCGATCCGGCGGACATTTACATCGCCGACAGCCTCGCGAACGCTCAAGGCGCGGGCATGCCCGGCGCCGACGTTACGGCCGATGATGGCACCCCGGGTGGTGGCGTCTACGAAGTGGAAACCGGGGCGGCAACCGGATCCTTCCTCGGCACCGGCACGCTCGAAACGCAACTCGAGACCGGCAACGTCGTTATCAACGCGACCGGCGGCGACGCTGCCGGGGACGGTGATATTTTCGTCGTCGATGCGATCCAGCCGACGAACGACCTCGGCGCGAACCGCAGCCTGACGATGCTGGCGCAGGACATCACGGTCAACGCCGTGATCGATGCGACGGCGGAAGCCGGCGGCGACCACTCGATCGACGTGATCCTGAACGCCACGAACAACGGTGGCGGCACCATCGATATCAACGCGGCGATTACGACGAGCGGCGGCCTGTTCACGGCCAACGCAACGAATAACGTGGATATCGTCGACAGCGGCATCGTCACTGCCGGCGGCACGGTTGATATCACGGCGGGCGGCACGATCCGCGGCGCCGAGGCGACGAATGCGACCGCAAATATCGCCGCCGGCGCCGGCAACATTATTCTCAGTGCCGGCACCGGCATTGGTGATGCCGCCGGTACGGGTGGGCTCGACATCGATGCGGATTCGGGTTCGATGGTTGAGATTGAACTGACCACGTCCGGCGCGGCGCGCGTGGATTACGAGAGTGCTGACGCCGACGCGCTGACGCTCGACCTCGACAACGCCACGATCAATGGCGACGTGGTGTTCGTCAGCGGCGCGACCGGCACGCTGTCGCTCACAGATACCGATATCGATGCCGGCTCATTGACGGTCACCAGCGGCGGCGCGATCAATCTGAACCAGCGACTTGATCTCACCGATGGCGCCGGCGACATCACCCTGACCGCGACGACGAGTGGCATCGTGCTCGGTAACGCTGACGATCTGATCGACGCCGGCGCCGGCACGGTCACGCTGAACGCCACCGCGGGAGCGATTACGGCGCTCGAAGCAACCGGCGATGGCGGCACCGAGATCAATACGAGCGGGGCGATCATTTTCAACGCCGCTTCGGTCGGCACGAGCGGTAACCAGGTGGGTTTCGAGAACGCGACCGCTATTACAATCATGGACGGCGGCGGTACCGGCACGGACGTGGAATTGCAGGAACTCGGCGCCGCGACCGCGGTAACCGCGATCGACATTATCTCCGCCTCGGCTACCGCGGGCGGCATCACGATCGATTTGCTCGGTGGTAACGACGTCGCCATTGCCGAAGGTCATGCGCTCACCACCGTAACCCTGAACGATGCGACCACGAGTGCGACGTTCGACTACACCGCAACTGCCGGCGACATCAACGTCGGCTCGATCGATACCCGCGACCAGGCCATCACGCTGACCGCCGTGAGCGGCGGTATCGATGAAATCGTCGACGATATGGCGGCGAAAATCACCACGAGCGATACGCTCACGCTGATCGCAAGCGGCGGCGCTATTGGCGCGAACGCCGATGCGAACGCGCCGCTCGATATCGACGTCGCAAACCTGAATGCAGCGACCGATACGGGCGGCATTTTCATTCGCGAACTCGACGGGCTCGCGATCGTCGACGCAAGCGGCAGTGGCGGTGTCGATGGCGTTCGCACGACCGGTGGAAATGCGGACATCGAAATCACCCTCGCCGCCGGGGATCTTGCGCTGACCGCCCCGATCGTCACGAACGGCAACGGTGATGTGATCGTGAACGTGGCCGGGAATATCACCGACGCCGACGCCGCGGTAGACATCCAAAGCGCGGGCAATACAACACTGATCGCCGGCGGCGCAATCGGCGGCGCCGCGGCGAACGCCGCGATCGATCTCGATGTCAGCGCACTGCAGGGTACCGCCGGCAATACCGGCATTTTCCTCGTCGAACTCGACACCATCACTACCGACGGCCTCGTGATCAACGGTACCGGATTACAGACCACCGCGAACGACGCGCTGATCGACCTGACGGTAACCACCGGCAATTTGCAACTCGACGAAGACATCACCGCGAATGGTGCCGGTGCGGTAACACTCACCTTGCTCGGGCCCGCGGCCGAACTCGCAACCGACAATGCAAACGATGACATCGCCTCAAGCTCGGGCGATATCACGATCATCGCCGACAACCTGAATCTCGCGGCCGGTGAAATCATCACGAGCGGCACGGTCGCATTGCGGCCGAACGATACGGCGCGCGAAATCAATCTCGGCACCGGCACAGGTGGCATGGATCTGACCACCGGTGAACTGGATCTGATCGACGCCGCGACGCAATTGATCATCGGCGGACCGTCACACGCCGCGGCGATCAATCTCACGAGCGATGTCGACACCGGCAACGCGAACACAACCGCAACGTTGCTGCAAACGACGGTCGGGATCGACAGTAGCAATGCCGCGAACGAATTCACGGAAGCGACCCTCGCCCTGCAGGGCACCGAAATCGGCGCGACGAACACGTTCGGCGTCGACAGCAGCGCGCTCACCGCGAATGCATCGGCCGGTAACCTCGATGTCACGAACCGGACCACGATGATCGCCGCGGAGCTCGATGCCACCGGCACCGTGACGTTCGCATCCGACGCCGCATTCACGAGTAGCGGCGACATGTCCGCGCAGAGCTTCGCCCTGACAACGACGACAGGCGACCTGACGATCGCGCATAACGTCACCACAACCGGAGGCGCGGGCTCGGGCGATATCGCATTGACGTCAGCCGGCATGGTGAACCTCGACCCGACCGGCGCGTCGGATATCACGCTGCTCACGACGAACGCGAACGACCTCGTGTTCATGGCCGCGACGAGTATTTTTATCGACCAGGAAACGGTGACGGATACCGGCGTCGCGAACATTAACCTGAATGGCGGTAACGTCGCCGTCGACGCCGGTGCCGGCAACTCGCTCGGGCTTGGCGACGACGCCGTGGCCGGGGCGGTGTCGGATTTTGAAATTGGCGACGCCGCGATGCAGGCGCTGATCGACGCCACCACCGCACCGGTCGTATTCGGCACGGCGGCGGCCGGGGCAATCCTGCTCGACACCGCGACGGATTTCGGCGCGCGCAGTTTCGGTGTCATCACCGGCGCCACGATCGACGACGTCGACGGTGGCAGTGATGCGCTGCAGACCACCGGTACCTTGCTGCTGACGAGTACCGGCGCGGTTGGCAGCGGCGGCGATCCGTTCGCCCTGAACGTGTCGAACCTCGGCCTTACCACCGGTGCGGCGGACATTACAAACGCGGCCGCGCTGACGCTGGAGGATTCGACGGTAAGCGGTGCGCTCGGGCTCACGACAACGAGCGGTAACCTCGCAATCAATGCGATCACCGCAACCGGTCTCACCGTGACCCTGAACGCGGCCGGCGCGATCACCGATGCGAATGGCGCAACGTCGAATATCGATGCAACCGCGCTCGACGCGACCGCGGCGGGCGGCATCGACCTCGACACCGCGATCGATATGCTCACCGCCGCCGGCGGCGCCGGCACAATAAACATCAGCGACGCCGACGCCTTGACGGTAACGAGCGCCGCGACCACGGACGGCGCGATCACGATAGCCGCCGGCAACACGCTGACGGCAACCCTGCTCGACGCCCAGGATCTCGCTGCCGACGAGGCGCATGACGTCACCCTGACGACCGCCGCGGGGAACATCATTATCGGCAGCGTCACCGCCGACAATGAGGTGATCCTGAACGCGGCCGGCGCGGTGACGGACGCGAACGCGGGAGCAACGAATGTCACTGCCGTCAGTCTCGATGCAACCGCGGCCAGCGGTATCGACCTTGACACGAATGTGTCCCAGATCAGCGCTGCCGGCGGCGCGGGCGCGATCGATCTGAACGAATTCGATGCCGTGACACTCGTCGATGTCGCGACCACCGACGGCGCGATTACGGTGACTTCCGGCAATACGATGACGGTGACGTCCGTCGATGCCCAGGATGCTGGTGCCGATGAGTCTCACGATGTGTCGCTCACGACGCTGGCCGGCGATATCGATCTCACGACCGTCACCGCCGATGATCAGATCACGCTGAATGCGGCGGGTGCGATCACGGACAACAACGGCGCCGCGACGAACATAACCGGCCTCGTCCTCGATGCGACCGCGGCGTCCGGGATTGATATCGATACCATGGTCGGCTCAATCACAGCCATGCTCAGCGCCGCCGGCGCCATCGACATCAGCGAAATCGATGCGGTGACGCTGACGAACGTGATGACGACGGACGGGGCAATCACGGTCACGTCCGGCAACACGATGACAGTAACTGCCGTCGACGCGCAGGACGCCGGCGCCGATGAATTGCACAATGTATCCCTGACCACGGCGGCCGGCGACATCGTCGTCACCGCGATCACGGCCGATAATCAGGCCGTGCTCGATGCGGCGGCCGCGATTACGGATAACAACGCCGGCGCGACGAATATTACGGCGGTGGCACTCGACGCGACGGCGGCGAGCGGTATCGATATCGATACCGCGGTAGATACGATCACCGCGGCCGGTGGCGCCGGGGCAATTGATATTGACGAAGCGGACGCTGTCACCCTGACGAGTGTTACCACGACGGACGGCGCGATTACGGTCGATGCCGGTAACACGCTGAGCGCCGTGTTCGTCGATGCGCAGGACGCAGGTGCCGACGACATGCATAACGTCGTCGTGACCACGGCAGCCGGTGATATCGACGTGACGCTCATCACCGCCGACAACCAGGTGACCCTGAACGCCGCCGGCTCGATTACGGACGCGAATGCCGATGGCACGACGAACATCACCGCGCTCGTGCTCGACGCGACGGCCGGCACCGGCATCGATACGGATACAACCGTGGACGCGATCACCGCCGCGGCGACCGCCGGGGATATCGATATCAATGAAACGGATGCGGTTACCCTGACGTCGATCGTGGCCACGGACGGCGGCATCGTGGTCGATGCCGGTAATACGATCACCGTGACGTCCGTCGATGCCCAGGATGCCGGTGCGGACGAGGCTCACGATGTGTCGCTCACCGCGGCCGCTGGCGACATCAGTATCGCGAGTAACGGGATCGCGGCGGACAACGACGTAACCCTGTCAGCGGTGGCCGGCAGTATTCTCGCCAGCGGCGGTACGGTACACGTGAGCGCCGGCAACGACATCGATCTCGCGGCGCTCACGAACATCGGCACGATCACGAATTTTGCGACCGCGGCCGGCACCGCGCTCGGGATCAGTTTCGGCAACGCGTTGACGAACGCCACGATCACCGATGCGGGTGGCGCGATCAATCTCGATGTCGGCAGTTCGCTCACCGGCGGTACGATCGCGGCCGGCGCGATTGTCGTTGACGCGGATGGTGCAGCCGCGGCGATCATTCAGTCCGCGGATGATCTCAATTTCACATCTGCCGCAACGGCGTTCGATGCGGGAGCCGGCGACAGTATCGGCCTCGTAGCCGGTAACGACGGCACCGGTACGCTGACGATTTCCGACGGCGGGATCGATTTCACCGGGCAGAACCTGCTGTTGAGTGGTGCGACAGACGTCGTCGAAGATGGCGCGTCGCCGCGTGACCTGACCATAGCAGCCACTGATCTCGGGATCATCTCCGGCGCTGCCGGCGGCGACATCATCCTGAATCTCACCGTGACGAACCTGTCCGCTGATATCGACGGCGCGGCGGGATTGATGGTCAACGAAGCGGACGGGATCGACCTTGTCACCGTCGCGGTCGCGAACGGTGCGATCGATATCAACGCCGGTGGCGCGGTCACGGCGACGAGTGTCATCGCGGAAACCGATGCCGCGGCAAATTCGATCGATATCTCGACCACCGCCGGCAATATCGAGGTTGGCACGATCAGTACCGGCGGCACCGCTGGCGACGTCATCCTTACCGCGAACACGGTAGCCGGGCAATCGATCACGGACACGGACGGCAACAGTTCGATCACCGCCGACCAGCTCGATCTCACCGCGAACAACGGCGCCGGCGCGATTGGCGCCACCGGTTTCCGGATCGGATCGACCGCAACGACGGTAAATGCGACGGCCGGCAGCGGCGGGGTATTCCTCAGCGAAGTGGACGGCGCGGCGTTCACCGTCACGGCGCAGGGCGCGGGCGCGATCGACATTCTGTCGACGAGCGGCACACTTGATATTGCCGGCGCGACGAATACCGGCACCGGCGCGATCACGATCGCGAGCGGTGACGCGGTAAACCTGAACGCCGCGCTCGGCGGCGGCGATGACGGCGCGATCACGATCCAGGCAAACACCGATGGTGCCGGCGCCGAAGGCTTTACGCAGAATGCCGCGGCGACGATCACGAGCGGCGACACGGGCGCGAACGCGATTGCGATCACGGTGAATACCGCCGGTGGTGGCACCGGCGCCGCAGTGATCGGCGCGAACATGACCACGGGCGCCGGCGGCACGATTACGATCGATACCGCGAACGGCGGCAGCACGGGCACCGGGATCAGCCGCACCGCCGGTACGCTCGCTGCCGGTACGGTCGACCTGATCACTGCCAACGGTGACATCGGCGCACTCGCCGGGCGCATCGTGACGGACGCCGGGATCCTGAACGCGAACGCCCAGGGCGGCAGCAGCGTGTTCGTGTCCGAAGTCGACGGCGTGATCCTCGCGAATGTCGTCGCGACAGACACCGTCGACGTGCTGAACACCGGCGCCGGCACCATCGAAGTGAACAGCGTCACGGCGACGAACTCCGTCGTCATCAACAGCCAGGGTGCGATCACGGAAGATGCGACGAACGACGCGGCAGCCGATATTTCCGCGGCCGCAATCGACCTCGACGCTGTCGGTGCGATCGGTCAGCTGGAGGTCGATACGACATCGATCGACGCGGACGCAACGACGACTGTTACGTTGACGAATCTCGCAACGGCAACAACCACGGTCAACAGCCTCACCGGCACGGGCGCGACGCTCGTGTTCAACGACGGCGTAACGTTCAACGGCGGTACGGTAAACCTCGGTGGCGGGACCCTGAACGTGACGGTCGATTCCGGCGATGCGCGCACGACGAGTCTTGATTTGCGCGGCAGCACGCTGACGTTTGGCACATTCAATGCGGATGGCGGCAGCGATGGCGACGACACACTGATTGCGGCGGACGTGGCGAACACCTGGACGATTTCCGCGAACAACGGCGGTACGCTCGTACAAACCGCCGGGTATACCGTCGCGTTTGCCGAATTCGGCAACCTGACCGGCGCGGCGACGAACGCGGACGCATTCGTTTTCAACGACACGCGCACCTTGAGCGGCGTGATCGAAGGCGGAGCCGGTGCGGCAATCGACACCATCAATTGGCTTGCCTATACAACGGCGCGTGATGTAACCCTCGATGGCGCCGGCGCGGTGGATGGTTTCGACGGCCGCGAAGCGAGCGTGAACGGCGGCGCGGCGAACGGTTTTCTCAACATCGATGAGATCATCGTCGGACAGAGCGTGGCGCATTCGATCACGGGCCTCGACACGGCGTCAACCTGGGATCTGCTCAGCAGCGGTCGCACCTACACGGATACCGTGAGCGGACGCTTGCTTGATCTGAATGCAACGGGCGGCACGGGTTTCGTCAACCTGAATGGCGGCAGTGCCGTGGATACGTTCCAGGTAGGTCAGTCGGGTGAAGGCGGTGATGCATCGGATACCCCGGTAATGCTCACGCTGAATCTGGATGGTGGCGACGGCAATAACGTGTTCAACCTGCGCGGGCCCGGCGGTGGCAGCATCCTCACGGGTAACATCACTGGCGGCGCGAATGACGATACCGTGAATTTCGGTTTCCCCGCACCGCCACCGACGGCCGATAACACCGAGGATTCCCGCATCACCGGCATCGTCGATCTCGGCAACGGCAGCGACACGATCAATTTCACCGGTAGTGATCTCGTGCAAACCGTGAACTCCGTCGGCGGCGACGGCACGATAATCGGTTTCGCGATCGACGCTGGTACGGACCTCATCGGCGGCGGCTTCCTCGGGGTCGAGACGATCAACGGCAACACGCTCGGTCCGCTCGTCGCCACGGACGACGGCAATCCTAACGTGTGGATTATTACAGGGCTCAATTCCGGCACGCTCGACGGAGTCGCGTTCAGTAATTTCTTCCTGCAGGGTCAGACCGACGTTGACAGTTTTGAATTTCGCTCAGGTGGCCGCATCGATATCGGGGTTGATGGTGGGGCGACGGGCGGAACGAACACGGTGCTTGTCGATCCGGTTGGCGGGCTCACGAGCCAGATTGTTCTCGACGGTGCACGCAGTGGTACGGTCGACGCGGACACCGGCGACGGCGTCGCCGCCACGACATTTTCCAATATCGACATCGTGCAGGGCGGCTCGGGCGCTGACACGTTCGGTTTTCTCGCCAACGCTGTCGTATTCGACGGTGAACTCGATGGTCTCGGCGGTACCGATACGCTGAACCTGTCGGTCTTGAGTGGCCCGCTTACCGTCACCCTGACCGCGCTCGGCGCCACCGATGGTTACGACGGTAACGTCGCCGTCAACCTCACTACCGGTTTCAAGAACATCGATAACCTCGTCGGCTCCGGTGCCGGCGATACGTTGATCGGCCCGGCGACGAACACGTTCTTTTTCGTCAATGCGGCAAACGCGGGCACCGTCTCGGACGCCGAGGGCCACGACGCTACCGCTGCGGCCCGCCTCACGTTCAGTGGTTTCGTGAACCTGACCGGCGGTACCGCTGTGGACGATTTCGAATTTTCCGGCGCCACCGGTGGCATCAGCGGGCAAATCGACGGCGGGCTCGGCGACGACAAGATCGACCTTGTGCCCTCGGGCCTGGCTGGTGTTACCGTCGCGCTGAACGCGAACGGATCGCTCGACGGACGCCTCGGCACTGCCGGCGCTATCGCCGCGGGTTTCGATAATATCAACGCCGTCGACGGTCGCGCGATCGACACGCTGCAGGTGAACAACGCAACGACGAACAACTGGCTGATAACCGGCGTCGATGAATTCACGCTCGACGGCTCGACGATCCCGTTCACCGGTTTCGGCGGACTCACCGGCGGCAGCGGTGCAGACATCTTCACGTTCGAAGCCGACGGGCGGATGACCGCGGGCATCAATGGTTTTACCGGCAATAACACGATCGTGGGCAGTCCGAACGATGACACTGTCGCCCTGACGTCGGCCGGCGCCGGTTCGATCACCGTTGATGTCGGCGGCACGCCGCTCACCACTACATTCACAAATATCCAGAATCTCGACGGTGACGATCCGACGATGTCGGATACGCTCGACTACAGCGCGTTCGCCGGCGCCATCAATATCAATCTCGCGACCGGCACGGCCACCGGCACCACCAGCATCACGAATTTCGAAACCTTCATCGGTAACGCGACCACGGCGAACAATACGCTGACGGGGCAGAACATCGTCAACCAGTGGGACATCACCGGGAATGATGCGGGCACGATCAATGCGCTGAGCGCGGCGCCGAGAACGTTCACGAACTTCGGCAATCTCATCGGCGGTTCCGCGGTTGATACGTTCGATTTCGCGGACAGTGTGAGCATCACCACGTTCATCAACGGTGCGGGCGGGATGGACGTATTCGATTACAGCGACGACACGCGTGCGACGAACGTGAGCTTCGTCAATTTTTCGGCGACCGGCATATTCGCCGGCGCCGCGAACGGCTTCGCCAGCGTCGAATCCGTCATCGGGTCGACGACGAATGGCGCGAATACCCTGACCGCGACAAATGCGAACGATACCTGGATTATCACGGGCACGGATCAGGGCACGCTGAATGGCGCGGTATTCCGTAACTTCGAAACGATCGACGGCGCGCTTGGCAACGACATGTTCACGGCGAATGCGGCCGGCGCCATCAGCACGCTGATCATTGGCGGTGGTGGCACCGATACCCTCACCGGTAGCGGTTTTGCGAACACCTGGAACATCACGGGAAACAATGCGGGCACCGCGAACGGTAGCGCGTTCACGCAGATCGAGAATCTTTCCGCGCTCGGTTCGACGGCGACGCTGACGCAATCCGCCGGTGTCGGACTCAGTGGCACGATGACCGCATCGACGCTGACCCTGAATACGGCCACCATCACCGCCGGTGCGAATCCGTTCAACCTCATCGGCAATCTCGCGAGTGCTGCCGCGGCGCAATCAATTACGGCGGGCGGTGCCGTTTCAGTGTCCGGCACTGTCAACGACGCCGGCTCGTCGTTTGCGATTAACTCGGGAGGTAACACGACGATCGGCGGCGCCCTCAGCGTTGCGGCGCTTACGGTTACGACGAATGGGGGGAATTATTCTTCCGGTGCGGTCACGACGAGCGGGGCTACATCCGTGAACGCCGGCGCCGGCACCGTGACGATCGGCGGGCCGCTGATGGCGACTTCGGCAAACGTCGTCTCGGGCGGCGCCACCATCGGCGCAGTGACGACGACCGGCGCGCAGACTTATGCCGGGCCGGTGGCGTTCAGTGGTGGTCTCAGCGGCGGCGCGATCTCGATTAACGGCAGTGGTGGCCCCGTCAGTGTCGCCGGCGCGATCAACGCCACCACGCTGAACCTGACATCCGGCAACGGCAGCGTCCGCGCGGTTACCACGAGCGGGAATCAGACCTACGGCGGGCCGACCTCGTTCGGGGGTAACCTCACGGGCGCGAATCTCGTGTTCAACGGGCCATCAACGTTTAATGGTGACGTGCTGATTCAGTCGAGCACCGATGTCACTGATTTCAATGCCGCCGTACTCGGCAGCGGTAATCTCGACATCATCCCGACCGCGAATACGGATATTTTTATCGGTAACGACAACGGTCCCGGCAACATCGCCGCGAATCAGTTCGCCGGCTTCCAGGGCCACCTGATCATCGGCGCGCTCCTGAATCCGCTCAACTCGCCGGCGGAAGACGCGGTCGTCGTGAATCCTCCCGGGGTGACGGCCAATCAAATCTTCGTTAACCAGGATTTCGTTGTCGGCGGTGATGTCACCTTGATCGCGAGCAACATCAACCTCGACGCGAGTATCGGCGCGGCGGCGAACACCGGTCAGGTTACCCTCATTGCCGTCGGCGACTCGCAGGGCAACGGCGGGGCAGGACCCGGCGACATAACCGGGCCTGTTTCCGGCACGAGTTCGATTTCCGGCGGCAAAGCCGTGCTCGTCGCCAACAGTACGGTTGTCAACGCGGGCAACATCCGTCTCGACCTGAACGGCGGCGACTTGCTGCTCGCGGCGTCGGCCAATGAAGATGAGCCACAATTCGACCCGAGCAGTAATGCGAGTTCCGTCGACTTCGATCCGACGACGCTTGCGATCATCGCGGGACTCGGCCTGCAACTGCAATCGGTGCAGGTAGTGTTTTCCAACCCGGCATCGTCACTGACCGGTTTGCAAAACGTGCAATTCATCGACGTCGGCTTGTTCGAAGAAGAACTGACCCTGTTTGGCGTTATCGGTAACGGTATCGCGATGTCGCTCGATCAGTGTGAGGAGGCCGAGGGCTGCGCGCCGAACGTGTCGGACGAGGAACTCGATGCGCTGATCGTGCAAATCGAAGCGCGCGTCAATGAAATCAGGAACCGGCTCGCGGCGGGGACGATCGACGCGAACGAGGGCGCCGAACTGCTCGCCGGCTTCGAGCGGGAACTCGAGAATTTCCGGCGCTACAAAATGCAGCTGACGGAATTCGCCGAGAGCCAGGACGGTGGTGGCGAAGACGACTTCGACGAACTCGAGGATTTCGTCGAGGAATTCGATGAGGCGTTGCCGGATGATGAGTTCGCGGAACCGTTCGACGATGAGCCGCAAGTGGCGGAACCCACACAGGAACCAGAACTCGAACCGACGGAAGAAGCATTCGAAGAATTTGACGACGAGGTTATCGAGCCGCTGGAAATCGAGTCGACCGATGAGTTCGAGGAACTCGAGGAAGATCTCGAATTCGAACTGGACGCGCCTGAAATCGAGGAAATCCCCGAGGAATTTCAGGACTTCGAGCAAGAAAGCGATGAATTCGAGGAACTCGGCATGCGCATCGACGCGGCCCTGATCGCGCGTTTGACGCAAAACCTCAACGTAAACGAGATGCGTGGTGAGCTTGGTCTGACGGCCGACGGCCGCGTCACCTGGACCGGCGACATCGTGCTGCCGTCCTTCGCGCGGCGGTATTAATCATGACGACGACACAACGACAACCCATTTTTTATCGCGACGTGGTGCCGCTGAGCCGGGACCGGCACAAAGACTGGTTCGTGGATCTCGCGCAGGGTTATCACTTCACCGCGGGGACGAACTCGATTTATATCGCCGGGACGGAATTTCCGATGGTCGCGCGCGAGTATCCCATCGTGTTCGCGAAAGACGCGGCGGAAAAGCTCGTACCGGTCGCCATGCTGGGGCTACGCCAGAACCAGAACCTCATGGTGGCGGACGACGGCACATGGCGCGCAAACTACGTCCCGGCCTACGTTCGGCGTTACCCGTTTATCCTCGCGAACGCGGATCCGAAAGCGAACAGCTTTGCCGTGTGCATTGATGAATCCTATTCCGGATTCAATACTGCGGGAGAGGGAGAGCGCCTCATTACGGATTCCGGGGAGCATGGCGAGATCCTGGCTAACTCGGTGAAATTCCTCGAAGAATTCCACAAGCACAGCGAAATCACGGCGACGTTCTGCCAGGCTGTTGCCGAGGCCGATCTCGTCGAGTCAATGCAGGCGAATATCGCCCTGAAGTCCGGCGACAAGTTCTCGCTCGCGGGCCTCTACTGCATTCCGCGCAACCGCATCAAGGCGATGTCGCCGGAGCAGCTCAAATTGTTCGTCGACCGCGATTACATGGACCTGCTCTATCTGCACATGTACTCTCTGTCGAATATGGACAAGCTGATCGCCCTGTTTGACGAATCCGCCCCTGCTGCGGCTGAGGGGCAGCCGGCGTAAGCCATGGCGGCGATCAACGCACTGTTGAGTCCTCCGGGGGGGACGGGCTCCGAGCGGGCCCGGGTGCCGCCGGGACGCGGGGCGAGTCCTGAACGCGAATCCCGTGATCAAGCACCCGGCGCGGCGCGCAGCGGCGGCGCCCGCTACCGGGTTGATGATGCGTACCGCGACTATGCGGAACGCCGCAATAATGCGCCATCGTCGCGGACGGGCAATGACTTTGGTGAGGCGCGCAGAGTCCGCTCCTCGGAATTGCTCAACTCAATGATTCACCAGATGGGTGGAAGCGCAACGAGCAGCGCGAAGGGCGTGTTCGTCGACATCGCGGTATAACCCACCGCTACCGCCGGCCACGCCGGACCTCACTCGCTACTGCATCCGCACCGTCGATTTCGACGGGTTGCCGTATTTCGCAATAAGGTCGGCAGACAGCGCCGCGGCTTCTTTCATCTCGTCCGGTGACAACATCGCCCTCGACGTTTCCACCGCGGCCGCCGCTTTCGCGTTGCCGAGATGGGCCGCCACACTGTACCAGCCGTACGCCGATTCGATGTCGCGCACCACCCCATCACCTTCCTGATACAGCGCACCAAGTCTGAATTGCGCATCCGCGACCCCGAGCTCGGCCGCCTTGCGATACCAGTCCGCGGCGGTCTCCATATTTTTCTCGACCCCCTGACCGGCGGCGTACATGCGCCCAACGAAATACTGCGCGAATGCATGATCGGCGGTTTCCGCCAGCGGTACGAGGATCGACAAGGCCTTGTCGTACTCGCCCATCATCAGCGCGACAACGCCGTCGTTGAAATCGGCGCGTACCCCGGTCGCACACAAGGCGAGGAAGAGCAGGGTTAGTAACTTGCGTCGCATAGATTTTCTCCGTTCGCCGTTCCGCATGGGGCCCGGCATGATAAACCGAATTCGGCGCACCTGGCACGCCCGGGGGCCGCGTTGCCGCGGGCGCTCGGGTTAAGGCACTAACGCCGATACGGCGGCTTTCGCGGCGCCGGCGTCGATGTCGCTCGAATTGATCGAGTCCAGGATTCCCCACGATTAATGCTAGAATTCCGGCCCCGTTTGACCAGCGACGTTGCCGCGGCAACGCAAGGGAACCAGTGATGGCCGGAAAGACCCTGTATGACAAATTATGGGACGCGCATATCGTCAAAGAGTTCGACGACGGCACGACTCTCCTTTATATCGATCGCCACATCATTCACGAAGTGACGACCCCGCAGGCATTCGAAGGTCTTCGGCTGGCCGGCCGCAAGCCCTGGCGCGTGGCGGCAACGAAAGCGGTTTCCGATCACAACACGCCAACGATCGACATTCACAACATCACTGATCCGATTGCAAAACTGCAACTCGACACGCTGACGAACAATTGCAAGACGCATCACATCACGCATTACGACATTGGCGACATCCGGCGCGGCATCGTGCATGTCACCGGTCCCGAACAGGGCTGGTGCCTGCCGGGCATGACGATCGTGTGCGGCGATTCTCACACCGCGACGAACGGCGCGCTCGGCGCGCTGGCGTTCGGCATCGGCACGTCCGAAGTGGAGCATTGCATTGCGACGCAATGTCTCGTCTTCCGCAAGGCGAAAAACATGCTCATCCGCGTGAACGGCGACCTGCGCCCCGGGGTGTCGGCGAAAGACCTGATCCTCGCGATCATCGGCCAGATCGGCACTGCCGGTGCCACCGGCCACACGATGGAATACGCGGGTGATGCAATCACCGCGCTGACGATGGAAGAACGCATGACGGTGTGCAATATGTCGATCGAGGCCGGCGGCCGTGCGGGCATGGTTGCCGTCGACGACAAGACGATCGATTACGTTCGCGGTCGCCCCTATGCGCCGACCGGTGAGCTGTGGGAACAGGCTGTCGCCTACTGGCGTACCCTGACTTCGGATCCGGATGCGGAATTCGATACGGTTGTGGATATCGATGCGGCGTCGATCGAACCGCAGGTAAGCTGGGGAACCTCGCCGGAAATGGTCGTACCGGTGTCGGGCGTGGTTCCGGACCCGGCCGATGCCACGGACGAAACGCGGCGGATCGGCATGAACAACGCACTCGCCTATATGGATCTGAAACCGGGCACGCCGATTAAGGACATTGCCATCGACAAGGTTTTTATCGGCTCGTGCACGAATTCCCGCATCGAGGATCTGCGCGCCGCGGCCGCCGCGATCAAGGGCCGCAAAAAGGCCGCGACCGTGAAGGTCGCGATGGTTGTGCCCGGCTCCGGCCTCGTCAAAGCCGAGGCGGAACGTGAAGGCCTCGACAAGATCTTCCTCGATGCGGGCTTCGAGTGGCGGGAACCGGGTTGTTCGATGTGCCTCGGGATGAATCCCGATCAACTGGACGAGGGTGAGCGCTGCGCGTCGACGTCGAACCGCAACTTCGAGGGACGTCAGGGGCGTGGCGGACGCACCCATCTCGTTAGTCCGGCGATGGCCGCGGCCGCCGGCATCGCCGGCCATTTCGTCGATGTTAGAGGAGAATAAATCATGGAACCGGTAAAAAAAGTTCATGGCATCGTGCTGCCGATCGACCGGCCGAACGTCGACACCGACGCGATTATTCCGAAACAGTTTCTGAAATCGATCAAACGCACGGGCTTCGGCGTCTATCTGTTCGACGAGTGGCGCTACCTCGACAAGGGCGAGGCGGATCAGGATTGCTCGCAACGACCGATTAACGAAGACTTTGTGCTCAACCAGGCGCGCTACAAGGGCGCCGAGATTCTCCTGGCGCGGGAAAATTTCGGTTGTGGCTCATCGCGCGAACACGCGCCCTGGGCGCTGTACGATTTCGGCATTCGCGCGCTCATCGCACCGAGTTACGCCGACATCTTCTACAGCAATTCCTGCAAGAACGGCCTCGTGCCGGTTGCCCTCGATGCGGCAATCGTCGACCGGCTGTTCGCTGAATGTGCGGCCGAACCGGGCTATTCACTCTCGGTCGATCTGGAAAACCAGGTGGTCCAGACGACGTCCGGCGACCGTTTCGAGTTCGATTTCAATCCTGGGTTGCGCCATCGCCTGCTCAATGGTCTGGATGACATCGGCGTCACCTTGCAGTCGGCCGATGCGATCCGGCAATACGAAGCCCGGCGTGCGACCGAGGCGCCGTGGTTGTTTCAGGACCAGGGCTGAACAGCACCGGGAATTCCGGGCCAGCGAACCTCAATGCTACGTTCCTGGTCCGCGAATTCGAGGTGGAGGGGGCGCAACGCTCGCCAGACCACGATCCCGAACGGTCGTTCGAGCGCCGCCGGATTCCGCGTCCCTAGTTGGCTCGCGCTACCGCGCATCCACATCCCGCCAGAATCGCAGCACCGTTGCATTGAACCGCTCGGCGAGCTCGATCTGCGGTAGGTGACCGCAGTGCGGGAAAATCTGCACGGTGATGTCCTGCATCGTTTGCTGCAGCAAGCGGGCATGGCGCGCCGGCACGAACTGATCATTCTCGCCCCAGATAACGAGACACGGCGCGTTGATCTGAGGCAGGGCCGCGTGCAGGGCCGCGACCGGCCCCGGGCGAAACCCGCGCAGGTTGACGAAACCACGCAGGGTTTTGAGAAAGGCGGATTGCGCTCCCGGCCGGCGCGCGAGCGTGAGTTGATGGGTCACGAATTCGTCGGTCACAAACGGCGCAGGATCGCAGAACGCTTTGCGCCACAACATTCTCGTCGCGAACGCGGTCGGATGCGTGAGCAACTCCCCGACCCCGGGCAGCGTCGCGAGGCGAAACTCCGCCAGTGTGCCGCGCTGTTCGATGCCGGCCGGGTCCACCAGCACGGTTGACAGGATACGCTGCGGCGCAATTGCCGCGCACAACAATGCCAGCCGGCCGCCAAGCGAGTTTCCGCACAGATGGGCCTGCCCGACATTCGCCGCAGTCATGAAATCCAGAATGAATTGCGCGAGCCTGTCGAGGCTGTAATCTTCATTCGCGGGCATATCTGTGAGGCCGAACCCGGGCAGATCGAGCGCGAACACCCGGTGCTGCCGCGCAAGCGCCGCGATGTTGCGATCCCACTCCTGCACCGAGCACGCGATGCCATGAATCAGCAACACTGCGGTCCCGCTGTCGCCGGCCGTCCGGTAACGGACATTAACGGAGCCGAGCTTGATATATTCGTCTTGCTGCATGGTCATCCGGAATGATGAAATAGCGGCGGCCCATCATACCGGGTATGAAGACTTCCGCGCTGTGCGGACGAGCGGCCGCGGTGCACCAACCAGGAGAGAATCTCTGTGACGACAGCATTAATTACCGGCGCGAATCGCGGGCTCGGACTTGAAATCAGCCGCCAGCTCGGCAAACAGGGTTATGCCGTCGTGCTCGGATGCCGCGATGCGGACAACGGGGCACAGGCCCGCGCGCAGTTGGCATCCGAGGGCATCGATGCGGACGTGCTTGTCATCGATGTCGGCGATTCGGCGAGCATCGCCGCGGCCTGTAAAGCTTTTTCCGCGCAGCACGACGCACTCGATGTACTCGTCAATAATGCCGGGATCCTCATCGACTTCGGCGAGCACGCGAGCGAGCTTCCCGTGGCGCGATTGCGCGAGAGTTTCGAAACGAATTTCTTCGGTGCGTTCGAAACGACGCAACGTTTTCTGCCGTTGATCCGAAAATCGAAATCCGGCCGCATCGTCAACATGTCGAGCGATCTTGGTTCGCTTAACGCGATGGATGATCCGAGCGGAGCGCAATACGATGTGTTGGCCCCGGGTTACCGCGCATCGAAATGTGCGCTGAATGGATTGACGTTGTTGTTCGCGAAAGAACTCGCGGGCACCGGAATCAAGGTAAATTCCGCTTCACCAGGGGTGAGCCGCACGGACATGGGCGGTGCGGACGCGCCGCTCAGCGTCGAGCAGGGCGCGGCAACAGCGGTGTGGCTGGCGACGCTGGACGACGACGGTCCGAGCGGCGGATTTTTTTCCGCCACTGTGAATGGACAACAACATCCCTGGTAAGACCACCCGCGCCAGCCCCGTGCCGGGTCGTGATCGCTGCGCGCGGCTCGCCTAAGAGTTGTCGTTCAGGATCAGATTGCCTGCTGCATCAACGCGAACGACGACCCCGGGTGGAACCAGCGTCGTCGTGTCCGCCTGCACGATGACGGCCGGGCCCGGCAACGACGCGCCCGCTGGCAGGCAATCGCGGCGATAGATCCGGGTTGCGAATTCCGCGAGCCCCGTGCCAACCCTGAACATGAGCTGCTCACTGCGTACGGGTGCCGTATCGGAATCAGCGCCCGCCGGTGGCGGCAGCCGTTCGAGTTTCGGTACCGCGCCGGTACCACTCAGGCGCACGTTGACGATTTCGATCGGGTTGTCCGGAAACGCATGGCCGTATTCATCGGCGTGCTGGCGATGGAACGCCTGGAAGATTTCCGCGAGCGCGGCGTCCGAAAATTCGCCGTCCGCAATTGGCACGCGTAATTCATACCCCTGGCCCATGTAGCGCAGATCGCCGGCGCGACGGAACGTTACGTCGGCTGCGGCGACGCCGTCGGCGGCGAACTGCTCCATGAGCGTTGTATGCATAGCCTCGAATGCCGTGGTCAGCGCGCGCGCATCGATCGCCTTGCTGGATTGAAATTGCGTGCGCACGGCGTCGTAGCTCAGATCCGTGGTTAGCAGTCCGAGCGCGGAGTTAATCCCGGGATAGCTCGGCACGATGACTTCCGGAATACCGATCAGGCGCGCAACTTCCGCGGCCTGCAGGGGACCGCCGCCGCCAAATGCCACGAGCGCATAGTCGCGCACATCGAGTCCCTTCTGCACCGTGCGGGCGCGGATCGCATTTGCCATATCGTTGTTCGCGACGGCCACGATGCCTTCCGCCGTGCGCAGCGGGTCGAGCCCGATCCGGGTTGCGAGTTCGCCGATCACAGCACTCGCCGCGGCCGGATCGAGTCGCATCTCGCCGCCGAGAAAGTTCGTCGCATCGAGGCGACCGAGGACGAGATTCGCATCCGTCAGCGTTGGTTCGCAGCCGCCGTTGCCGTAGGCGGCCGGTCCGGGAACCGCGCCGGCGCTGTCGGGGCCAACCGTAAAACCGCCCGCGACATCCATGCGCGCGATACTGCCACCGCCCGTACCAATCGTATGGATATCGATCATCGGCACGAGCAGGGGAAAGCCGGCGATGCGGGTATCGCGCGCTGTCGCCTCGGCATAGGTTCCGTGCGTGATCACCCCGATGTCCGCGCTGGTACCGCCCACATCGAACGTGATGAGTTTGTCGCGCCCGGCGCTGGCGCCGCTGAACGCGCCGCCGAGTACGCCGGCCGCGGGGCCCGACAACAGTGTTTGCACCGGGTAAACGTTAATCTGGCGCGGCGTGGCCACACCGCCGTTCGAGCGCATGATATGCAGATCCGTGTTCAGGCCGGCGTCGCCGAGCGCCGTATCGAGACGCGTGATGTAATCACGCACCGCGGGACCCACGTACGCATTCATGCACGCGGTGGTAAACCGTTCGAACTCGCGAAATTGCGGGGCGACTTCCGATGAGGTCGTCACGAACACACCCGGCAGCCGCTCCTGCAGGATCCCCTGCGCACGCTGCTCGTGCTGCGGGTAGAGATAGGAAAACAAGAAGCACACCGCGATCGCGCGCACCTGCGCGTGACGGAATTCCTCGGCCGCGCGCACTACCGCGTCCTCATCGAGCGGCAACTCGATCGAACCGTCCGCGCGTACCCGTTCGGCGACGACTTTGCGCAATCGCCGCGGCACGAGTTCGCGATTCTGCCACGCGATCTGCTGTGCGATGGAATAATGTTGCGGCCGTTGGTGGCGGCCGATGCGGATAATGTCGCGGTAACCGGCGGTGGTCAGCAATCCAATCGTCGCGCCCTTCGCTTCGAGTACGGCGTTCGTCGCCACCGTGGTGCCGTGATAAATGTGCTCGAGCGCAGCCGGATCGATCTGATGACGCGCACACAGGCCGAGAATGCCGTCGAGCACCCCGCGGGCCGGATCGTCCGGTGTGCTCGGGACTTTGTGGATATGTACGATCCCGCTCACCGTGTCCGTATAGATGACATCGGTAAACGTGCCACCAACATCGACGCCGACGAGTTTCACAGACTTTCCCGCATATTGTTCACGCCGACCCGCTGCTTCGCTCGGGTAGTATAATTGAGTACCGACAGTCGCACAGGTCCCGCCATGGCGAACGAACACCCGACCCGGGTTGATCCCATCACCGCGCGCATTATCCACGGGCGACTCGAAACGATCGCGATCGAGATGGGACAGAAGCTCATGCGGATGTCGAACTCGAGCATCATCCGCGAATCCGAGGATTTCGGTGCGGCGATCTGCGACGAGCGCGCGCTGCAATTGTGCGAATGCAAGCTGAGTACGCCACTGCAGTCGGGCCCGATTCCGGGTTATGTCGCCGGCATCATGCGGTCGTTGATGAAACGCGGTGATGGTCCGGTGCCCGGTGACGTGATCATCCACAACGATCCGTATGCCGGTGCCTCACACAGCCCCGATATCGGGATCTGCGTGCCGATATTTTTTCACGACGAACTCGTCGGTTTTTCCGTCACCACGGCACATCATCTCGATATCGGCTCGGGCAAACCCGGCAGCGTCGGCGTTGTCGACTGTGTCGATGTGTACGCGGAAGGCCTGCAACTCAAGGCGATCAAGTGCTACGCCGCGGGTGCGCGCAACGACACGGTGTGGCAGCTGATCCGGGACAACATCCGGGTGCCGGATCTGACCATCGGCGATCTCGAGGCGCAGGTTGCGGTGGCGCGGATCGGGGCCGAGCGTTACTGCGAGTTACTCGAACAGTTCGGGCGCGAAACGGTTGCCGCCGCGGTGGAGGATCTGTTCGACTATTCCGAACGCATGATGCGCGCGCGGATCGCCGCGATCCCGGACGGCCGCTACACTGCCACCGGCACTCTCGACGGTTACCTCGACGCGACGGATCCCGCGCTGAAGCAGATCCCGATAGTCACCACGGTCGAAGTTGCGGGCGACGAACTGACGGTCGATTTCACCGGCAGCTCGCCACAGATCGACGATCGCCCGATCAACATGCCGTTCATCGGCACGGTCGATGTGGCCGTATGGCTCACCCTGCGCTCGATCCTCCTCGACTCCGATCATTATGGGGACATCCCGCAAAACGCCGGACTCTACCGGCCGATCCGGATCACCGCGCCGCGCGGCTGCATCGCGAACCCGATTTTCCCCGCGCCGAGCATCGCGCGTTTCGCGCCCGGCAACGTGGTCGCGGACACGCTCATGCGCGCGCTCGCGCCGGCGGTGCCGCGCAACGTGTCTGCCGGCACCGCGAACCTGAAAGCGATCGCGTTCACCGGCATCGACGCCGGGCAACCGTGGGTGCATATCGAAATATTCGAAGGCAGTTACGGCGGTCGCTATCGCCGCGATGGCATGGATGCGGTCGACACGTTGTATGCGAACACGCGCAACAATCCAATCGAGGACATCGAGACGCACAATCCGCTGCAGGTAACGCGCTACGAGTTGCGAGAAAACGCGTGCGCCGCGGGCACCTGGCGCGGTGGCGTGTCGACGATCAAAACGTTTCGCTTCGAAGCCGCCGGCGCCGCCGGGGTCGAAGGCGACGGGCACTCGCACGGCGCCTGGGGCTTCGCCGGTGGGGCGGACGGCCTACCATCGGCATTATCGCTGAGACGGGCGGACGGCACGCGCACGGAGTTGCCATCGATGATGGCCAGTCGTGCGATGTCGGCGGGCGACGAAATCACCGCGATCGGCGGCTCCGGTGGCGGCTATGGCGAGCCGTACGATCGCGATCCACGGGCGGTGTTCGATGATTACCGCGACGAGTTACTCGATCGTGCCAGCGCGGAACGCGACTACGCCGTGATCATCAATGCCGATGGCGGCCTCGATGCAGAGGCAACGGCGGCGCGTCGCCGCGAGGCTCGGCATGCCAGCGATTAACCCCGAACGCCTGCTCGCGGATTTGCAGCGCTTGCGGCAGTTCGGCGCCGTCGGCAACGGGGTGGTGCGACCCGCGCTGTCGGCAATCGATATCGAATCGCGCACCTGGCTGCGGGACCGTATGCGCGCAGCCGGCCTGGACGCGACAATCGACGGGATCGGGACAGTGTTCGGTCGTTCAACCCGACCCGGCCCGGCCCTGATAATCGGCTCACATACCGACACCCAACCGCAGGGCGGCTGGCTCGACGGCGCCATGGGCGTGATGTACGGGCTTGAAGTTGCGCGCGCGTTTGCCGAGAGCGAGGACTGCGCGGATCTCGCGGTCGACGTGGCGTCGTGGATGGACGAAGAGGGTCGCTTCGCGCATTTCGTTGGTAGCCGCGCATTCTTCGAACTGCTGCCTGAAAGCGAATTCGAAACCGCGCGCGCGCCCGACGGCGAATCACTTGGCGCCGCGCTCGAACGCGCGGCGTACGCCGGACGCGAGCGGGTCTGCTATGAGCCTGCGCGACACCGTGCCTACCTCGAAGCGCATGTGGAGCAGGGCGGTCGGCTCGAAGCCGATGGTCTGCGCATCGGCGTGGTGAGTGCAATCGTCGGCATTCGTGCGTTCCGGATCAGTTTTGAGGGCGAGCAGAATCATGCGGGTACGACCCCGATGCCCGTGCGGCGCGATGCTGCGATGGCGTTGATCCGGTTCGCCCATGCGCTCGATGCGCGGTTCGCCACGCTCGCCGCGGACAACACCGTGTGGACATTCGGCAATATCACGGTCTCACCGGGGGCGGAAAGCATCGTCCCCGGCGGCGCCGAACTGTACGTCCAGTTTCGCGATGCCGATGCCGGTGTGCTCGATAGCTTCGAGGCGGCCGTACGGGAATGCGTCGCGGATGCCACCAATCAGGGGCCGGTTGATGTGACATTAAGCGAGAAGACGACGGACGCCGCGCCCGCAGTCATGGACCCGGCCCTGCAAACGTTCATCGCCGATGCGGCCGAGCGACGCGCCCCGTCGCAATGGATCCGCATGCCGAGTGGCGCCGGCCATGACGCCCAGGTAACGGCACCTTTGCTGCCCTCGGGCATGTTGTTCGTCCCGAGTATCGGCGGGATATCGCACAGCTTTGCCGAAGACACGGACAGCGATGACATCGTTCTCGGTTGCCAGGTGCTCGCGGATGCCGCGGAGGCATTCCTGCGCACGCAACGCTGAACCGCTGCCGGCCGGGCTTTAACACGCCGCCACTTGCCGCGGCGGGGCCGGCGCATCGGTCCCGGAGACTGACCATCGTGCCCGCGCAGGGCATCCGGCGTAAATGACTATTTTGTCATTTAGCGCAATCTCCCTTAATATTACGATTATCTAATGGAAAGCGACCGTCACGACGCCAACGCCGTGACGCGATTCGCCGAGGAGCTACCGATAATGCAAGCCACCCGATGTACTTCTTCCTTGCCGCGTCCCGCGTTCGTGGCTGCCAGCGTCGCCGCGATTCTCACGTTCGGCGCAACTGTCCACGCGAATGAAGACCAGAGCTACGAAGCACTGCGCCAGTGGGTCGAAGTAGCGCCTGCACTGGATGACATCACCCCGGGGCAGCACCTCACCGCGGCCGACCGTGACGTGCTGGAAACCGTCATACCGCGCTCCGCATGGAAGTACTACATTTTTGACGACCTCGATATGGAAATCGCACCCACCGCGCACTATCCGGCGCCGGAGGAATGGGGCCAGAACATGTCGTCCGGATACGATCTCGATGAACACGGCGTGTTGCGCAATTTCGAAGGCGGCGGTTTCCCGTTCGCGGAAATCGAGGCCGACGATCCGATGGCAGGCCAAAAAGTTATCTGGAACATGCTCTGGCGTCCCGGCGAGAACGACTACGTCATGCCAATGGTCACGTGGATGCGCAGCGAGAACGGGGTACTCGATCGCAAACTCGAATACACCTCGGTCAATTCGACCTACGCACTCGGTGACGACCAGTGTCTCGTGCCGGGTTACGAGGAGGTCAAGAACAAGCGCGTGATGGAATTCCGCTCCCCACGCGATATGGCCGGCGCAAAAGATCTGTCGATCGAATACGTCGATCATTACAAGGAAAATTCAGGCTGGATGTATGTGCCGGCGCAGCGCAAGCCCCGCCGCACGCTTGCCTCGGAGCGTACGAGCGAACTCATGGGCATGGACATGATCCGCGAAGACATCAACGGCTTCGGCGGCAAGGTCCACGAGAACAACTGGACGTATCTTGGCAAACGCAAGGTTGTCGCAACTATCAACGTCGCCGACAACCCGGAGTTCGGCGGACCGCATTTATGGGTGCCGAATAATGCGCGGTGGGAAGTGCGCGATACGCACGTTGTATTGATCGAGCCGAAATCCAGCAATCATCCGTACAGCGCGCGCATTGTTTTCATCGATGCCGAAACGTGGTGGACGCACTGGATGTTCGCGTTCGACCGCCAGGATGATCAATTGCTGCGCTGG
>JAULKQ010023860.1:0-33231 GCA_032356285.1 Smithsoniella earleae | reverse complement strand
CTTGCGCATTCCCACTGGAGCACTCGTCGTTATTACGTCTAAGCACGAAATCAGGTAAATCTGTACCCCTCATCTCCTCACTCAGCTGCTGAGCCTGCTTTCTTGGGTGCTGCACTTGTCAGTGTGACAATAGCTGGATGCAGCACTGAGACATTCACATTAAGAATGTCATTGAGTGTTATCACAAGCACATGTACGTCACCTCTGCTCTAAATTCCTTCCTTCCCTGGGTAAGCAATGGAGAGGAGACGGTTCTGTTGTTCTAGCACCATGTTAAGTCCTGCACCTGATTTTGAACAGTGCAGGGTTCGGCTTTTTCTTTGTCTGGAGCATTGAATTGCATCGTGGATGCTAGGAAGCCTGTGTCTGCAAGCACAGGCGTAGCCCCAGTTCATTGTAGGTGCTAGAGGTTGCACACGTCCCTTTCTACAGATGCAATTAAAGCAAATGCTAGTATCATACCAGAGCACAAGCAGTTGATTCAACTGTCAAATTCTTCTTATTGATCATAAGAGGGGACACGCACTCCTTGTTGGAAGCCACGCCCTATGCTTGTTGCAAGTGACCCGACATAACGCTGAAACATATAACTGTTGCCCTGAATAAGAGAGACACTAATCTCCTGAAACACGAATATCACAAACGCTGATTTTGGACATGTTTCCATGAGCGCACACACACTTTGCAAGTTCCCTAATCAGCCCATCAGCTGGTGCATCTAGCAGTCCATACGTCTCAACACTGAACGGAATACATATGTTCCCCGCGCCACCGTCGATGTAAGCTAGGGTCCTGTAAGATACTGTAGAGACGATTCAGGAGTAAAATTTGGAACACAATGACGAGGAGACAATATATATGGCATACACGATGGAGATTCAGGTTGCGCACGTTACATGCATATCACAAGCTCTCCATGTGAAACACTCCCAACGCTGCCCGTTTCAAGCGCAAGTGTTTTGAGAGTGCTCCCAGCCACGTGTATTCTACAGCATTCTTTAGATTCTGAGAATTTCAAAGGTCATTATACCGTCGTTCCCTGACGGTGATTTATCCCAATAACGACACGCCAGCACTTAAGCAGTATCGCGCTGCTCCACTGAAAACTTCTGAAAGTATGGCATTCTGTAAAATATGGTCATTTGACGATCATTAATTGCCCTCTTCTTTAAGGAAGCGTATACGCTCGATAATGCTGAGAACTAACCGCTTGAAATTTGAAAATTCAAGCAACAGACCGGACTTCTAACGGTAGCAGACAACACAGATGACCACCTACACCATGTTCTTCCACACAACCAGCCGTGGAACACAAAAGATTCTAACTTTGTTTGTTAGATGTCGTGCTTAGATTTGTTTCAGCGACCTTATCTTGATATTACGCAACCCCTCGTTCGAGGTTGACTTGAACACCACTTCACTTTAAGACAGCGGGCAGTCAAGATCCTGAGTAAGACAAGGATACTGTGTCCGGGCTCAGGTGCCTTGTTGGGACCGAATGCTGCAGAAATGCTCTCTTAGTCTCTCAATCCATAACACGTTAACTACTGTGGGAGTGCTCATATGCGTCTACTGTGTCTGTTGTAATTTTTCCTCGAGACTACTAATATTCTTACAGCTGCCAGTAACAGTTCGGGTGTGATACTCGTCTCACCCTGTTCTGTTGGTTCCGTCAACAGTTTCTGCACGTATTGAACTACGCGGGTGCTTCATGCCTTCGTAAAGGAACAAAATAAGCGTAATTATGCTTCATCAACAATAGCTGTGTCTACTCTACGTGCTTCGCGGGCAGCCGTATCGAGACCGATGGTTGTAGATTCGATTATCCAAGTGAACAGGGACTATCCCATAGTCAAGCGCAGGATGCTGTGTACTAACAATTCAAAAAAGACACGGATGTTAGAATAATTTAGAAATGAATCCATGATTCTGATCTAAGATCGCTTTAACTCTCTGAATACGTGACACAGTGCTGGCCGAACATGTAGTTTTTGCGGACGGCGTGAAAAGCTCTTAAGAAGGCTTTCCCACAACACGGATAGCTGTGAAGTATCAAAACCTTTGAATTTCACGGCCCGAAGTCGTGGAGGTTCTCCGAGGTAGTCAGCTCGCCTACTGCATGTCACACCTTGTAACCAGTGTGCGGGCCAGCTGGTTGCCAACCATTGCCACTCGCTTTAGCTGCAAATCGAGTTATGGTCTGAACCGAAAATATGACATTGAACCTCGATCTGGTGTGAAATTTGCAGTAAGCAGCTATCTCGTATCTTGGGTTTCAAGTAATGCTTACGACACCAATTCATTTCGTACTGAAGCAACTTCTATGCGGTTTCATCGAGGTGCACCCATCTATCCAGATAATAGAACGCACAGAATTCAAGTTGAGATTGAAATTCGTACGAGCCACAATTCTAGGCACTGATTCAGCTCTTATGCTCTAGCGAATATGTCACGTGATCCTGATCGAATTCAGCTCGACAACGACTCCTGGGCACTCCCGATCGAGTTTTTAAATCCAAGAGTAGCATGATACAACAGCAGGGCTTCTCAACTTTGAACGTATGTTTGTACTAGGGTGACAGTTTGCGTACCGCAGCTTTTATATCTGGAAGCGTGTTTACCCGTTCATGCATGCCTTGACCAAGTATCCATACGCATCAGCGCGATGCAGGTATTGTACGTATCTGCGAGTATCAGTCCTTGCAAGGCTTTCTCTATATTAAAACTTAGTCCAATTTCCTAGCTCAGTTCAACTCTCGTGTGAATCCTAACTGGGGCTACCTTCTTGTTGACTACGTAAGCACGGGGCACAGGTGCACTCCCCTCCGAATCGAGCAACACAGTCTGCGAATTAGCTGATTATGACACTTGACCTACGTCTTTTAATTGTTCAACCTTGTTCTTGTTATGGCAAGTTTGTACAACAAGTACAGAATTCATCTTGTTCGATCAAAGTATATTGACCATGCATGTGTACATTGACGTACTAAACACCAGTTGTACAATGCTGCCTGGTGGAAGTTCACTCACTTCAGAAACACAGGGTGGTAAACATAGCACATGAAAACATCAAATGGTTTATCTGAGTATTTATGTCAGAACTGAATGTGAATAGGGCCTTTGAAGTTCATACCAAACTAGCTTCAAGTCCCTTCCAGCTCCCTGTGCTTGCTATGGCTGTATTTGAGTTATGTTACAACTGATGTAACTACCGTCATCTGTTCGCCGCTGTTTTGGGTCGTCAAGAAGTATGCTACGCAACGTTGCACGGCCTGGAGGGAATAGAAGACCTCCGGCAACAGACGCCTCTTCGTACGAGGCAAAAGGAAATGGGCTTATAATTGCAGCTCCGAAGCAATTCGCGACCTTTTTCGTCACTTCCGCTTCTGGGGCGAAGTTACGGGTGCGTTCGAGCTGTGCGAAGGTGTTGGAGATTCATATATTCCAGCAGAGTCATATCGATGTTTGTCGCTGATCATATTGATTTTGATAACATAAATATATGTTGGTTCTCGCTTCTTGTTTATTTATTTTCTGTTGTTGAGCTCCGATTTTGAAACACTGAGCTTAGTGCCCATCAACAGCAGTCTGAAACACTCGAGACTATCTCCGTACCTTCATTACTATCCGCTCAAAAATCACATTGGAGAATGGAATCAATCGTCCGCAGACAGCATTCCTATTAATGCAATGTTTTTATCGCGGCTCACCTGGCACTGCTTGCAGTTGTCAGATTTGAAAATACTGTTCAAGGGTTCAGCCAAGGTAGATCATGAAGTCAAAGAGCGACGTGATGGGTCCTTACTGGTAAAGTACATATCTCATATGTCGGGGGATGTGGTTATTTCATTGGTGTGGCTCTCTCTGCGAATAAACTACTGTCCTCGATGTCACAATCAAGGCACTGAAAGAATACGAGACTTCACCGGCGAATGCTGAGACCTGTATCTTATTTTATGAGCAGGCGTACGGAAAGACTAATGTCTCGGGATCGCCGTTTCGAGTAAAATGCCAAGCCCCGAAGGCGGATCCTGAGAACTCAACTGTCCACTTGCTCCAAGAGCATGCTTTCATTGACGATGTCGTGAAAGCTGGTATACGAACTATAGACCAGTTTGGTGAGAGCTGCCCGGCAGAAGGGGGAGTGAGCGCGCAAGTTCTCGACGCTCAGACTGAACAATTGCTCTACGAAGCGCATATCGTGGAAACAGGCAACGTGTGCACCCTCGTGAATAACCCGAACGAGACGAGATTCGCATTCAAATTCTGTCTCAGGCTACAATGGGCATGCAGGGGGCTTACGAAGCCAGCTTTACTCCGGAAATGGCAGGATTATACGGTCTAAATGTGCTTCTCGGTGGAGTTCCAATTAAAGGGTGCCCACTACGCGTCAAGGTCCTCGCCGACGAAACACTTGCAAAAAATTGCAGGTGCTTCGGCTCTGGAATGTCGCATGCCATTGCCGGGGAAGCCACCAATTTCACAATTCAAGTACGCTCTCGCGGTTGTTCATTCGGCCTTCAGTTTTGCTGATGCCTCTTAAACGGCCCTTCATGCGGTTTCGTGGGCAACAAGCAATTGTTTGCAGGCAGTAGACGGAAGAGGTGTTGCACGAAAAAGTGGGGGGGATGTGTTTGATATCAGCATTCAAGGTCCCGAAGGCGATGCTCCTCATGCTACTATCCGAGACAATGCAGAAGGCACTTATGTTGTCACCTGGATGGGCAAATACTCTGGACTTTACTCCATAAAGGTGAATAGTCGCTCTCGTTCATCCAAGCAAAGTTTTCACCCTTTTTTTTTCTAGTCCAACCCTGAGTCTGTGGAGAGAAGATCACACACTTTTCAAGCTTGATTTCCTTGAGTGCAGTTGTCAAGCACATACTCTATTTCCAACTCAACACATTGAAGTAGACAGCAGTTATATTCGCACTTTGTTACCAGTGAAGATATTTAATAGTTTTTAAAACGTTCTCTTGTGACCCTCATTTACAGTCCTGTATCTCAACAGCACTGGTAGCCACTCATGCAGATGCTTGTATCTACCACAAGCAACTTGTGGTTCAGGAGAGGCATACTTTGTTATGTTAGTTATGCAAGTTACAGATCGTAATAGCAGTTAGTATGTTAATAGTTCAGCTTCCAATATGACCAGCTGGTGGACTCAGCAAGCTGAGGCTCAGGAGGCAGGGAATTGATCATGTAGACACCATGCATCTGGTACTTCACTCTCTGCTGTGAGTGCGTGTGAGGTCACTCAATAGTACACTATATAACCGATAACATGAGGTCTTCAGACAAACTAAATCTGAACGAGTTTGGCGCTTTTAGAGCGCTCTCACCTTTTTTCTTTCATGTGTTATTATTATTCACTTAAGTAGTTATAACATGTCAGAAGGGGCAAGTATCGGTAACTGGCCTCTGGGCCTTCCCCTGATTCAACCAGGTGTTTCTATTTGTGTTGGCAAAGCGCCAAAACCTTTCGAGTTCAATTGTCTGAAGACCTGACGTTGTCGGTTACATAGTGTACTCTCAACAGTTGACAGAGTGGATCAAGCATCAGTACAGATTGTTGAGAGTGCGTGCGAGGTCACTCAAGAGTACACTATATAACCTGAGATCTCAAACAATTAAATCCGAAAGGGTTTGGCGCTTTTCCAACACAGATCTATCCTGAAGCATCTTTGCTGTGGTGCACAGGGGAGTGTCTCATGCGGTCATCCTTGCAGCACCCGATTTGCCGAAGCATGAAGTGCAGCCGTAAACTAGTTTGAGTCCCTGAGAGTCATGACTGCTGAGCAACGCGTTCAATATTCACATGTTTCAATGCCTGGATCTATGTATCTGTAGGATGCTATCCCTACTTTTCCATGTTTTGTGTTCATGGCCAATCAGCCCCTGCCTCTTAAGACAGAGCTGGTTGCAAGCAATGCTGGAGCGTTGAGTGTCCCTCTGGCTCACACTTTGGGGCTTAAATTGATCGCTTTAAGCTTCTCTGTGCTCCAGCCTATTGCTGCAAGAATGTCACTTTACATTTGCACTGTTACCAGTGCCAGCTTACTGGTTGGACATCTATTCACATGAGCCACCATCTGCACACGTCTCGGTTATACTGGATTGTACAAACACTGAAAGTATGCAGGAAATTACGAAATAAGCATTTGATGGTTTAGGTTTTTGTGGATCACTTTGCTCATGACCTAACCCTCAGAAAAAAGACATGTTTAGCGCACCTTACAGGACGTCGAGTCGCGCACGTGATTGAAATAGATAACATCGTAAGCATTAGCGTTCTGGTTCAGCTGATTGGGCTGGCTGATTCGCGCCCGGAAGCATCTACGACGAGCCTGGTGTTCAGTTACCTGTCATGGCGGCCCCTCACGAGCCAGCGACCACACCAGTGACAATTTAATGATAAGCTTTCTTTCCAAGGCATCTGCGCACACCAACGAGCAAAACATGTAGAGCCTTTGCAGTGCAATCAAACCCTCCAGAAATGAGATGATTACCACTCTACTAAATACACACGTGCACACCGAATGCATCAATCGGCAGTTTTCGTCCGTCATGTGGCGATCTGCTTTTGCGGAGCTTCGTCAATCTTGGATATTGCGCGCTCCTGACATCCTGACCAACGTCGCAGTTCCATCTACCTCTACTTCTAGCGGTCAGTGTTTGAGAAAAAAACCTCTATGTTCCCTTCAATTCCGTGCGAAATGAAAGAGGTTTTAAACTTAGCGGATGTTTTTGGAAGTGGTCAAGGAAGTATGGCGTTTGTTGACCGGAATTGTTGACCTTGGAGTAAGAGAGCGTCAACTTCGTCGCATGTCTGGCAAACGCTTCTAATGAATGACAGGATGAAGTCCTGTGTGCAAGATGAACGCTGCTCAATAGCTTTTCCAAGACGAGGTGCTATATTGCGCTGATATGTTTCAACATGTAATGCCACGTGGCTTATTAACACACATTGTCGAGCGTCGCGAGAGCACGTTGCAGTGCTGCTGTTATGTTTTGAATCGTACTCAACTTGGCAAGCACAGGTGAAGTAAGCAGGGAATTTTTCAGCGGAGTGAGGCTGAGAGCCAGTTAATGTAGGTTGTCGTACAGCGCAAGTACCGAGCACCGCGGTCACTGCGGGAAACCGGCAGTTTCCCGCCACGACTTATAGCTCTCCCTTTGAGCATACACCCACAGAATACATTCCCTTAGAACACTCACCCCGAATCCCAGGAGCTAGTATGAGTCAAACAGCTCCAGGTCCTGGAAGTTAGGAAGCGACCTAGTGCTATATCAGATCCGATGCTCTCGTTTCCAACACTTCCAAGGGCGGCACAACTGACCGCGTATGGTCTCGCGAGGGTTGTAGTAAGCAGTCCATGGCATAAGAATCGCGCTTGCACTTGCGACATAATTTGTACCGATATGTGATTCCACAGTTGCTTCTGCATCCTACAGGACTCTGTCACAATCTGACGGATTATATGTGGCTGATTCGTTAGCGGTTGAGCCGCGCATTCGCAGGGTCCCATTAGTCAACGTTGAAATGAGACTGTGATCTGCGGTGCGTAACATTGATAATCACACTCTCAGGACCGCAAGCTTGCTTTTCAATAGTAGCATGGTTATAACGGTGTTATAACGAGCAGGATGTTATGGTAGGTCGCCAGTTCTACTCTTTAAATTATCGCCTCCGGCTAGTTAGAACCGTTTCTTTATAGCAATCTCTTCTCCTGCTTTCCCAATGGTTAGCTGTAGCCAAAGTGTTCTTTCCACATCTGGTTCATCCCTTTGGACTTCGCGGCCTTGTCGATGTAATGACTTTTCTTCCGATTGCGACGCGCGCAATATATTCATACAGTAGAGAAGGGTTTATCGTGTTTCTCCATCGAGGTTTTTGTCTGGTCGGCACTATCGAGGTGAAGCCCGCGGGTACAGGTGGCTCTGGATCACCAGGCCGTCGGGGGGACCCCGTTCAACTGCAACGTTCAGCCCACAGGCATCTGCCCTCAGCAGAGCGACGTCCAGGCGAATAGCGCTACCATGGTGCGCGCGGGCGAGCGCGCGGAATTCCGCATCATCTCTCGCGACCAGTACCGGAACATTCGGACGCAAGGCGGAGACGAATTCGACGTCACTATCCGCATGGCTGAGGGTCCCGGTAAAACTGAAGTCCAGGTACGCTTGTCTGGAACCAGCAGACCTTCCGTGTTTGCGAACTATCATGAAACAAAACCGGGAAGCTGACCATTACTGTGATTGTTATCACAAGCTCCTGGCATTGCTTTTTGTCCCTTGCTGAGTCTCCTATGCTTAACTGACGCCGTTTGTTGTCGTAACAAGTTTGCGAAACCCGAACCCGGTCCGGGGCTACTGGACGCACACCCCATTACGACGCACTTCTGCTCGCTGTGAGGGAAAACGTGGCAGTCAAGCTGTTTGACGAGTCGTTGGCATCATGTAATAGTTTTGGATGTTGCAATTCCCTGTGGCCTCTCCTCCGCGCCAGCTTGTACATTTTAGAAACAGAGTTACTTTCAACATTTTAGGCTTTCATCCTGAAACAAAATCGTAAGCGCGCGCACGGCGAGTTTGAAATTGTACATGTTGCTAGATGAGGCGCCATATTGGGCGGCAAGTGAGAACCGTGGGTTTGCGAACGCGGTGCTTGTGATTGCAAGCGGAGGGCGGTTCGTAAGCTTCAAATTTGCAGGCTACCGTAGCTGAGGAGTCCAAAGGCTTCTACAAGGCGTCGTTTGTCGTCAAGCACACGGGCATCTATGAGGTGTTTGCGTCAGTAGAAGGAAAGCCGATTAAAGGCGTCCCTTTCAAGTGCGAAGTAGCCCCGGGCAAGCCAGACTTCACCAAGTGTAAGCTAGGGGGGCACGGCCTTCAAGCAGTGCGTCTTGGACAGCCCTGCGACGTCCTGATCGAGCTGTACGACGTCTTTTCGAATCGCATCATCAGCGCTCTGGACGCCCTCCAGGACGTCCAGGTACTCTCTTTCCCAGTGCTTCCCATCCTTTGGAGTTGCGATTGGTTTGCTTTCAGTATCCTGTTTCCATATTCTTTCTGACTGCCGTAGCCATGGGATCTAGTCTCTCTATCACACAGGTGGCCGTGGATGGGCCCAGTCGGACCACAGTGAACCCAGCCGGCATGAAGCAAGGGGCTGCTTGCTTTCAGTATGTGACCATGCATCCTGGGGTGTACACAATCTCCGCCACAATTGACGGGCGGCATATCACCAATTCTCCCGCCACAGTCACAGCCTCTATTGCTAAGCCCTGTGCTCCGAACTGCGAGGTAAGCAACATGCCCACTCCATTTGAGCAGTTTGATGCCATGTCAGTTGGCAGTTTTCATTTCTCCCCAAACTAGACTCCCCACAGCGAACTGTTATGTGACCCTGTGCAGCATTTTAGCTGCCCAGCCATGCTACAATGCAGCTGGTGTTGATACCATTCAAAACTTTCAGTTGTACTTGCGCCTTCGCTCTTTGCAATGGCGTATCTGTTATGCCTTCGACTGCTTATGGCCAACTACGCTGGACTGGATACATGCAATGTTAAGCTGTCAGGGCTTGTAGTGGGCAGATCTGCCACTCCCCTTCTATCTGTCCTCACCACTCCCTTATCAAGAAGCCGACTCATACCCGACGCTCTGATGTAATGATGTGCTTGATCTTTCTCACACAACCAGTCCTTATTGAAATTTATATTGAGAAGCTGCTCACGAGCCGTATATGGGATCTAGTATTGGCAACGCAGTATATTATTACACAGCCTTTTCTATGTAAGGAGCATAAATAGGCTTCCTTAATAAGGGATGTAGTCGCTGTAGGTACGGGTTGTAGTGTCATGTCATTCGGCTTGGAGAATGCACAGAAAAGTGTGTACCGTAGTGAGTTGAAACATTCGCCGAGTGGCCTATTACCCCTTCAATAATGTACGCAGAATGTAATAAGTCGACTAATACCTGTGTACAACCCACAATCTTTGGGCACTTCAGCAATCGAGTCATTGTTTTCGTGCTTGCATGTGTCAGCGCTAGCTGATACTGACGATGAAGTACAACTGGTGTCAAGCGCTTCAACACGAAGTTGCTAGTGAAGAGTAAGTTAATGTTTTCGCGGTACTCGCTACCCAAAATCGACCCGGCGTGATTTCAAAAGTTTGGGGGGGTGACGTGTCATGGATCCAGTGAAGGTTTGAATTACTGCGGTGCTGACTTCACTGGTTCCTGTTTGTACGTTAAGTGTATGATACATCATGCAATTTGCCTGATGCACAGAGTAGGTGTTGTGAGCGCTGGGTAAGTCATCGCCTGTGTAACGTCGGATTAAGGTTCAACTTACGAAGCTCTAAATTAGCTGCAGAGCTATGGGACTCCCAGTTTTGAAGTTATGAAGTGAGACGATGTCGTACGATTCACTGCAAGCTGTCGGTGCTGAACAAGCGAGAAGCTTGATGGAGGTGTTCTGCAGGTGTTGACAAACTCGACGGATATGATAATAACTGCCGGGAAGGAGACGTCCTTTATGTTTGTGGCGAAGGACAAGCAGGGGATCAGGAAGTCAGTTGGGGGGGATCTTTTTAACGTGTTTTGGCGCTCTTTGTCTGAGAAAGCGGGGCAAACTTCAGTTGCCCGAGTCACAGACCTCGGGACGGGAGAATATACGGCACAGTTCAAAGAAGCAACAGCTGGGGCATACAGCGTCAGCATCGTGTATGAAGACAAGTGTGCCTCTGTTCCTCTGTGGGTAGAATCCTTCAGTTTGTCCAGCCTCCAACTTTCCGGAAGCAGTAGAATGATTTCCGGTGCTGCAGGCACATTGCAGGGAGCCCGCTAACAATCAAGGTCGCCCCTGGGGAGCTTGAACCTTCTAGAACGTCAGCGAGTGGCGGAGGGCTTCATGAGTGTACAGCGAGGCGCGAGAGCCACATCCAGGTGGGCTGGTCATCACTTGTGCACTCAGAAACGATACCAATAAGGCTGCGAATTCAGAACTGTAAAATAACGTAATCCTTGCCTTCCCAGTGTGAGGCCCCCGGTAGCCACTCGTACGGATCGATCCTTCCACTATTACCTTCAGCTTCTGGCGTCGTATGTGCTGGTGGAATTGCCACAGGATTCGTCGGGGGCTCCTGGGGGGTGGGGTGGATGAATAATCTAAACAACAAATAAGTAAAATAATGGACGTGACGTTCCAGTCACTCTCAAAATGACAGGGCAAAACTGGGAGAGTATGGCTAGTCGACCTTGGGGAGAGTGTTAGCTGCCCTACATTGAAGTAGCTTGCAAGCATGCTGGATGCTCATGTGCATAATTCTAGGGACTGCAGCTTCAGTTGAGTTGAAGTACGCCCATATTTGTGAGAACGAGCTCAATTCTCGTGACATGAACGAAGCATTAATGCCAGATGTACTTCACGCAGCAATGTTTGAATGACTTGACAATTCCGCTTGTGAATGGAGAAGGAACAAAGTCGCCATTGGTCTCCTCATGATGCGTAACATCTGTGGTTTCACACATCGTTATCATTACAGTCAAATGGGAGCATTGAGGTCGTCATGTCTCCTTCATTCGTTTCAAAGTTATAATGAAATCGATAACTCGGTTTCGCTCCAACTCGTCACCAAGCCCCTGAGGGTATCTGTTCCAGGCACTTGTTGTGCGGCAGGCAGAGTCACCTCAGTACATGGAACAGTTTGATGAGCTGTTAAGATTTTGGTGGGATGTGGTGAAGTTGTGGCTGTCTTAGGGGATGCTCACGTTTCTCACCAGGATTGTGGCCAGTGTGCCTTAGGTGGGCAGTGATTGTTGCCTGGGCCAGGGGTAACATGGGGGCTTTTTACCCCCTATGAATCTGAATTAAGACTGGAGTACACCAGCCCCCCGACCCAACGTACACTGAGCTTATGCACGTCGCGGGAAACGAAACGTTGTGACTTTTTGTGAAAAAGTATGATAATTATGGGATGAGTTAGGTTCGAAATTTCGCTATGCAATCGAATCAGATTGGAGGTTTTGACATCGCTTGGCTGTATCACTGTTGCCGCGCACAGCCAAGCTTGTGCTTCCAGGACTTCATGAGCGACTTTGGTGTCGCTTGTACAAGCCATGCGTGATTTGGTGCGAGGATCTGATAGTTCCCGATACTTCCCGCTTATATCTATCCCGTTATATCTCTGCGCGCGCAGATACCAGGCCAAAACACGCTTGGTGACAAAGTTAGACGATTACTTCGTGCGAAAATAATACACCGGAGTTACAAGCTGGTGTTGGCGTGGAACTTGTACGCTCGTCCGTTGACGAATATATAAAAGTATCTACCTGCCTGAGTAACCGCAAGGAGGCAATTGGTGGGAACAGCTGTAATAGATCATCACAGCACTTATATTTAGTGTAGTTTCACAGTACAAGGTAATTGAGGCTCGAGATCTGCCCATGGGCTGCAGGTGCTAGCCAAGGACTTGTTTGGAAATCCAGTGGTTGGTGCTTTGAAGATGGGGCCTGGCGAGGTGGAGGCGGTTCTGAGGGGGCCAGAGACCATCTACCTCGAGCCCATCAAAGCGGAAGCTGGGTGTCTGACATTGGGGTATACGATAGTGAAGGCTGGGTTGTACAATCTATCAATAACACATGATGGGCGCCACATCAAGGGAAGCCCCTGGAAGGTTCGTGCGGCACCGGGCCCAGCCGTTGCAAGCATGTGCAGCGTGGAAGGCCTCCCCAGCAGCGTTGTTGCTGGGCAGGGCTTCCACTTCTCTCTTCGGACACTAGACGAGTGCGGCAACGCAACCACGAGCGCTAACAGTGTCTCCTGTGAAGTAGACTCCCCATCAGACGGCATTGTGCCCCTGGAGGTGAGCGAAGTCGGCGATGGTGCGGATTCACTCACCCCCAACCGCACAACGCTTCTCCTCTTGTACTCTGTTAGCAGGTGATTTAGATGTTACAAGTTGTTGTTGTGCCTGTACTGCACCGATTGGGACTTTCTTGTACGGGGCGTTGTCTATCAATGACCTAATAATGCAGCATAGAGTCACAACAAAGGTACGTGCGTGCGCAAATCATATGTTTAGAAGTGAGTGAGTCGGACTTGTTCCAGGCTCGTACAAAGTTGCTGGCATTCTCAAAGGCGCTGCGGCATCCCTCCTGCGGCTGCTGGTGAATGGTTCCCAGGTCCAGCAGGCTCCGATGCTTACTATTGTGCCAGGAGCTGCGGCATCGGTCTCATGGCTCAGTAACAGTGCAGTCTCCTCTGGTTTGACGGTAGCTGCTGGTGAGGAAGGGTACGCAGAGCTGGTTTGCCTGGATGCCTTTGGAAACCGGCTGGCCAGCGCAGCTGTCGGCATTTCTGCCGAGCTGAAGCACGAAAGTGGAGGGGTATGCTTTCTGTGCTTTCTGCATGTTAAGCGTGCAAGCGAGCTTCCCAAGAGTGTACTATATAACCAACAATGTAAGATCTCTGACAATCAAACCCAAAAGGGTTTGGCGCTTTTCTGACATGGTTTTCAAGTTAATAGCAGAAGAGCAGTAGGAGCTGACTCGAATTGGAGCCACAGATAGGCCAGGCCCCTGGTGACCACTTATGATCTGCCCTCGATATCTAGTACTCCTCTTGTCATCGGACAATTAAACCTGAAAGCGTTTGGCACTTTCCCAGCACTCCATCTAGACGATTGCACACATTACGCTGGATGCAGCTATGCTATTGGTGACATACTAAAGTGCAGGCACCACCAGTGCCGTGCCGTGTCAGCCCGCTCAGTGACGGCCTTGTGAGAACGAGCTTCCGGCCGGAGAAGGCTGGGCCGTACTCTCTCATTGTGAAGCTAGACCCTGCTGCTGACTCATCGGCTTCCCGTTCCGCCACACTAACTCAAACCGTCACTTGCATTGCGGGGCCCATGGACATATCAAAGAGCAGGATCGAACGCGCCGATCACACCATCACCGCAGGCCGATCTGCGTCCCTTACAATCGCATGCTGTGACACCTTTGGCAACCCCAGACCTGAGTTTGGATTGCCTCTCTTGGACTCCAGGTACCTTCCGGAAAGCTCCGGGTGTGGTGGAATCGCCCTTCCAAGAGCAGCGTGCTCACAATCTCGTACTCTAGCACCCGAGCCGGCCCTTGTACGCTGGACATCACCGCTGCGGCCGGCGGTGCCTCCATTAAGGACTCCCCTGTCCAGATCTGTGTCAAACCAGACAGCCCCAGCGCTGCTTGTTGCTCAGCAGTGCCTCGGTGCCATGGCCGAGTCATGACCCCCGAGACAGGAACCATGCATGCTGGTGTGTCTGCTAGAAGCACCACTGTTCGAATTGTAAACCTTTGGCATAGTAACTGTACGCTGTGCTGCATTATTCAGTCACAGAATCACCCATTACCCTGCCATTCCTGATGGGGCTACCATGGGGTTTGACCCCCTTAGTCATCTTACTTACACTGAGCTTATATGCACAGCGCTTCTTTTAAATGTTCTTTCACAGTAATGCCCAGCCGAGCCCCAACCAGCGTGCCAAGTACGTATTGCTGTAAGACTGACCCAATCGCCACAGTTTTGGGTGTATGGCCTTTTGTGGTGTTGGGTGTGAAAAAAATAATGCGATGTCACACAATAATTGAGGCAAACATATCACTAGTGTACCCATTCCAATGTTCTAGAAGGTTCTGATCCGGATGGAAAGCGCAGGCGTGTCCACTTGTGAGTGCTGACAGCCACTTTGGCTCTGGTGCACATGGTGGGCTGCAATGCTGCATTTGTTAGCTTGGTCTGCTGGTAATGGTGCAGCCTGCCCTGTATCATGGAGGTTTCTTTCTAGTGTCATGCGCACAGTCCCGTCTCTGGAGTCTGCTGTCTTACGACCCGTTACTAACCCGGTACAAGTTTGGCTGTAAGTGCCTTATCTGGATAAGGGGATTGCCCCCAGATAAGACCTAGATACTAAGATACCGGGAGCGGATCATGAGTATCAGCATGAGTGGTTACCAGGGGTCTGGCAATAGGCCAGGCCACTCTGTGTCTAATCCGGGTTTGTGTCGGCTCCTATTTATAGGAGTGCCACGGTGTTACGTTCTGAACCTGCTCACATAACTTAAGTATCGCTCCAACACAATGGAAAGGAAACTAGTAAGTGCTTACGAGATATCGAGAGCTATGCATCTGCACGAGTGGTTACCTGGGGCCCCATAAGCTAGGCCCGGGTGTGGATCGGGTTAGAGCCGGCTCCCTCATGAGGTAGTGCCACAGAGATAGATGGGGACTGCTTGTCTTCACCTGTCTTGGGGCTTTACTGGTAACCACTACCAACAGCGTTCTACGTACAGTGTTTTTAAGTGACTTTAAGGGACCCAGAAGTATAAAAACCCAAGGAAGACACTCCTGTCTACCCTAATTGTGTTGTCCCTCAAGTTACTAATTAAATGCATTTGATTAATAGAGTTTTTGTTCAACAGGAACTTGCACAGCTTAGTGGGCATGGCACTGCTAAGTAGTGCTAGCTATGTTCACCTGGAATAATGCAAACATTGTTCAGGGGATAAGAATGAGAGTCAGAAAGCCAGAGACTCTTCAAGCCTCAAGAATCCCCAAGAGGGTGACAAGATTTCAGAGGCGTATAATGGACAAATCAATGAGCAGATTGACCATCGGGCGTACATGCCTGCTGCTTGGCGGGTGTGTCGACCTATTCTTTTTCATGCTTGAAAATTTTTCATTTGGAAGTGTTGAGCTGCTGTCTTGACTACTGATCCAAGATCCAATCAGTGACAGCATTTGAGATTTTCAGATTGACAAGTACATGGAAGAACCAGAAGAAGAGGAGGGAACAAGCTTTGCAGACCTGGTGTCCCATCGTTTGCACTGCAATGACGACGACCAGGTTGCTGATCCAACCAAAAGTAAGTATAGTGTTGATGATTACAAAGTTATTGACCCCCTTCTTGAAGCTGGCAAAGCAGAGTTCAATCGAAAGCAGCAAGCTGTGAAGAAGCGTGCTAATGAATGGGCAGGCAGGGCTAATATGTAATAATGCTTGCGGTGAGACCACAATTGTAATGCGTTGAGATGCTACATTACTTGAAGAGTGTTAGATGCGTTGCACGAGTATGCCTTCAAGAGTAATGTAGTCTGCCACACTTCATCATTTGAATTGCCTCGTGCTGTGAGTTGCAAGGTCCATGCGAAGTAGGGGTCTTTAAAAAAGTCCTCGAACATTTCCGGTCGGTGCTCTTACTGGCTGCACGGGTGGTTTTACTTAAAGAAAAGGGTCGAATTTCACCGGAAAACCTGACTCAAAGTTGATACTAAGTTGGATATGACCGTATTTTAGAATACAGCTGGCCGCAGTTATTGAAGTCAGCAAAGGACCTACTGAAGTTCTTTTCACTAGTTACTCATGAAACGTTCATTTGGCAGGTATCCGAAAATACTACTTACCTCCAAACGGATGACCTTGTCTCGCTGGAAACTCGCGACGTTCTGTCCGTGCCATGAGTTTAACGGTTCAAGTATGGATGGGGGAGGACTCCGTTGATTAGCGAGAGAGTACATGCATCGGGCGGCGCACTAGCCATGTACCTCTGTGGAAGCGCCCCCACAAGTCCATATTCAAAACACAACGCGCTCTGAAGCATTTGAAAGAAAATGGATTGCACTTGTGTGCATGATATGTCGGTATAACCGCAAGGTTGTCGGGAAATAACGGTTGTCTGCGTTTTTCTGCGAAGTAGCAAGATGGTAAAAGCAAGGAAACGTAAGCCAGTAATTGATCCACAAGTCGCTATTGACCGTATTGGTGAAGACCTGAAGGCAGAGCAAACGCGCTCGCATCCTAAGACGGTGAGTCGACCTCTCGCGAAGATTCAGCAAGTACAGCTAATGTTGACAAAAAATGACAGCGCAATTAACTGACTGCAGTTAGCGAATGATGAACTTTTTGTTGAAGATAATCAGCCAGACAACTCACAGATACACCTGCCTAGGAGAAGGAAGCGAGCTACCAAAGAGAAGCGGTTAACGCACGCTGAAGCGATTATCCGGGGCTCAAATCCACTTCCATTTGGAGTTGGAGGTGCATACTGTAAACGGAAAAAGAAATCGTCGGAGGCAACAAATATTCCTGCGAGGCAGGTCTTCAACTATGTTCACTGTGGCGCAGGGCGTTGAGGTTTTCGTGGATATTCAACGTGCAATGCTTTTATCTCTGAGCCAAGAATATCAGACCTGCGTTCAGGAAAGCCCTCGTTGTTCGTGAGGTTCCAATCGTCGCGGAGACGGATCTCTGGGCAGCCAGACAACCAACTGAGCAATGGGCCGAGCAGCGTATTGTGGCTTCGCGACCGAAAAGCACTGATGCAAAGAATCGCCCGAATATGATTGCGGTTGAGGTAGATCCAGCTGGATGTTCTTATAACCCGGATCACGAGCATCATCAAGATGCAATTGCTCAGGCAGTGGCGCATGAGAACATGAAATTAATAGCGCGCGAACTGCAGCCTCAGGTAAGTCCGACGCTTGCAGTAAATGTCGTCGCAATTCAACATGTTGATGAGACAATCGATGGTTATGTGTAGGCCCTCCCGGACACAGTCTCTGCAGAAGAGCTGCACATGAAAGAAATGGGTCTGGAGCTCTTCAACGCGGAGGATGAAGAGGAGGTTGATTTTTGTGTTATGAATCATGGTGGGACGGGTGAAGTTAAATTAAGAGCCAGAACGTTGACAAGAAAGGATCGTGCTCGGAAGCTGGCCCACAGGCAGGAGATGCGATTGCTTCAAGCTCGTAAGTCTCTGAAGTCTCTTCGCAGACAGCTGGAAAACATTAAAGAACTTAAAAGCGAAATAGAAGAGGAAAGTCGTGGCCAAGCACTGCAAGCAGCACGAAGACAGGTGCCGTATCTAGCGTTCCAGACAAATCGCCTGCACCGTGTCAACGCTCTTATGTCTCTACGAAGTTCGGTCTTCAAATTCTCGATCTTCACTCCCCTCAAATAGGTCTTTTTTACACTGACGTTATTATTTGGGAAGCGAAGTTCGTTTTCGTATGCAGGCGGACCTTGAAACGAAGGCAACAGTTCAGCCACCAAAGCTTGGGCGACACCGTTACGAACCATTGCCGGTACAAGTTTTGGCTACAGATGACGTGTCGGGCTGCCTGCGCAGGCTCAAGACAACACCTGTGATAATAAAAGATCGTTACAAAAGCCTGCAAAAGCGGGGTATAATTCAGGTAAATCCCCATTCTTGCTGTTACAACTTGCCTACATTATCTCACTCACTCATTCGTGATCGCGTATTTTGCTGGAAAATCTCGTGCATTGTATGTGAACTTACCAAGGCTGCTTGGTTTTTTTTATCAATTTCGTCTCTCGAAATCAAGCTTAGCTCAATCCAACACAATAGTTGCCAGGTCACAAGAGTACTAACCAGTTCAGTAATGTACCTGTTTCAGCGTAAATGAAAACATGTCAACGTAGTAGTTGTAAGATTTTTTGAATTGATTTATTCTCTTCAGTTTCTGAACCCTATATTTTAAGATTTACAATGCAGTATGGCACATTGCCGCAAAATCTCACACCAATGTTCTGCATACAATCCCTAAGGTATGGAAGCAAGTGTACCACTCAATTTGATTTTTGTTCACAAAATCAGCAGCTTAATATAGTTTCTGCATCCAAATGTGCACACAGATTTACATGGTTTACACAATCCTGTCTGCCACCCTCAGGTGTGTGTCATTACTGTTTCACAGTATTAGTCTTCTTGGCATGTTTGCATGTCCTGTTGGCAATGACCAGGTTATTTTGCGCAGAGTTGGCAAGACTCAGCTGTTATGGGTGAAGCATTTGGGCATTTGTTGCATTGATTTTTCTTGTCCACTGCAGGTTTCAGTGAAGCAGCATTGGAACAAGCCGACAACTAGGAGGGTGAAATTGTATGAGAAGCGGGAGACAAGGGAAAAGCATGAACAGGCACAAGCACAGATCAATCGCTTTCGTAAGAAGAAAGCTGTCAAGCAGACTTGATGCGGTAGTTCAGGGGATGTACTCGAGCTCCTTTTTGTCTGCTTATTGCTTGTGTCATTGTCATCTGACCCATCACATTGAATTGTCATCTTGTAAACTCATCAACTTGAACTTGTGGTAACAAACAATTTGAGTTTCCGCACCTTCCCGCGGAAATCATCGGATCGAACAATGTTGAACTGGTATTTGTTGCGCTTCTTGATGACATTATTTCAGTACATGCGTCCGGGAGACAAAGAGACCACTATGACGAAACTTTACCAACTGTTGAGGGGTCCCGACGATGGCTCCTGAGTGTTCAACGCTCATGTTCCTCAACAATACAGCTGGTGAATGTCAACTGAAGCCTATTTGACGCTGCAAGGAAGTTTTGATTAGCCGTTATGTGTTGAAAGAAGTAAAATTGTTTTCCCGCAAAACCATGCCCTACTCAATTGCAAAGGCACGAGATTCAATATCGCGGAAGTGGAATGGGTATTTCCAAAATTATCTTGTCACACTAGTGCGGCGATACCACTCTCAAGAGCTACTGTTACTCCTGCAGAAGTAAATTTGGTCTACTTTTTGCCTCCTTACTGGGTTCCATTATTGCTTCGCATCGACATGAAATGGGTAACATGAAACACGAGCAAGGTAGTGACGGGCAAGAACTAACTCCCTACACCTCCCTCGTAATTTTGGGCAAGCCCGGTCACTTGAATCTCATAAAGTTTATTACTTGAGGGCTCGAATACTTTTTAGGTTTGTGGTCGCGAAGCTCATGCAGTAGTGTTGTGTACTTATACTTGTTCTCGAAGGTTCTACGTACTTGGGCAGTCTCTGGAACAGGTAGATCTGATACAGCGACTGAACAAATCGAGTGGGCCTAAGCTAGACGAGTACCACAAAGCAAGTACCCTTGAAGTGTACAACGCTGCCCCTTCTATTCTCAGTGTTGTATCAAGTATTTTGTTACCTGTCAACAGTCGCGTGGACCATTCCGATACAAGCATCACAATGCCCAGATATCAAGAATACACGCGCAGATAAACAGACCAGGCATCCAGGTAACCGTTATCATGGCATACATGGCATCTTTGTCTTAATCAATACAATCAATATAACTTGAGGTTACTGATCAATAGATAACAGGATTCCAGGGCGTTCCGTCGAGGGTGACAAATCAGAGAATCCCGAGCACTGTTTCTACATCCTCAAGTGCAGAAACGAGCTTGATGAAATATTGATTTCAGATTGTATTTTTTGCCATCGGGAGCGAGGCTTGATAACCCTATATTTTTTCCACAACGCCGGGTGATGAACACTCGATGAGGATTTCCTCGAATAGAATGACAATAAGCAAGAACACCATCCTCATGATTGTATGCACAGCATTCAAAACCAATGTTCACAACTGAATGGAACAGAACATAGCGAGCTGAAATTGTACGAGACTTCATTGATCGATATCACGCGAGTTTGCTACTCATGCGTACAAGCACTTCCCCCTTCCCACGTGATCCGCATGCTGCTCATTAAACCTGCGAAATGCAACATGAATTGTAGGTCTGAGCAACGAGGCACAGCAGATAAACCAGAGATGTCACCTTCGTTATTGTATCTTGAGCTTTGGGTAGTATAAGGTGCGGTTGCTCGCGATTGTGTGTAAACAGGTCACTGCATGGAGGCTGTACAAAAACTGGACTTTCTCTAACGCCACCAATAACTCTATCATGAATATTGTGGGTCTTCAACAGCGTGGTGCGGGCCAAGTCATCGGGGTGCGCTGTCCCACTTACATAGCGCTAGAATCACGTGCAACGAGAAGCAGTGGTCTATATGTGAGAAATGAATTGATTTGAGGTGTAGTATCCGTTCATTTAGTAAAAATTTGCGAAGCACTCTAGCAGAGGTGCATACTATTCATGAAGTTGGTAAAACGTGTCCGTTGTCCCTACGTTTCACATCTACGCTATCAAACACTGGTAGCGTGATCCCCGAGAGGGATCTAGTCCCCAAATTAATCATTCTTCAGTTGAATGGCGAGCTCTTTGAACTTAGGCTCTAAACGGGAATGAAAGCTGAACATGCACATGTGAGCAGTGTGCTGGAAAAAGCTGGTGTACCCCAAACGCACTTCACTGGGTAGATTGCCTTGAATCCCCATGCAGGCCTCGAGGGATAAGGTTAGGATTGCCGCCGAAGGTCTCACAAGCAATCAGATTGGAATTCTGCAGAAGCTGGAAAAGAATCGCTCGCCTGCCGATGATCAGCATAGTCGCCGTGGTCTGCTCTCAAGCACCACACTTAGCGTTGCGGGTGGTTGCATGTGTGGAATATGCGGTGCATCTCCCGTACAAGCAGCTGCACCGGGGGATTGGGGATACAGTGCGTTGTCGTTCAGCATATTTCGGTTGTCTCGCTGCTTTGCTGTTGAATGAATACTAGGACACCATGTATATACCCGATGAGAATTCACTGACATTAATACGTTTTGGAATATGCAGCACCAAAGAAAATCATTATTCAGCAAGCCGGGCCATACGCATGGGGCGCAACTTGCGCCGTAGGTGAAAACCAGTCACCGGTCGACCTTCCGTTCTCAAAGGAACCGTGTTCTACCAAGGACATTCGGGAGATACCAACTCAGCGCATTACTACGCGGTACCGCATGACAGATAAGTGCTGTATCACGAACGGAGGGCATGGAACAATGCAGGTAACTCGAACTACGCTTTCCTTTGTTAACAAACTACGGTAAGGATGGCGATAACTCAAATACCTTCTTTCAAGCTCACTGTTGAAATTTTAAAACAATTCTCTCATAAATGGGCGAGATAGAATTATGCGCGATAAACAATTATTCCAAATATGACGCATCAAACTAGGAGTATCTGCTATGGTGTAGTCAGTGACTGGGACCTAGGAATATGGCGCAGCGTAGCCCCGAACGTTGCAACTTGTGTGTTTACCTGCTTTTTATTTATGCAAGTAAATTCACTGCCTCGTCTAGATTTTGCGTTCGTATTCGAGCCACTCTCTGCGTGAACGTAGATGAGACAAGTCGTTCTTTGAGCCCTGTTCTGTACGCAGCCTTTGTTTTTTTTCAAAAACATGTGTCACGAGTTTTTTGCAGGTCAATTTCCCCGAAAATACCTGCGGTGCTGTCATTGGAAACAAAAAGTTGGAGCTGTTGCAATTCCACTTTCATACTCCATCGGAGCACGCGCTCAACGGCAAGCGGTATGCTATGGAGGCACACCTTGTTCACAGAGAGATTGGAACAGACGAGCTTACAGTGATGGGCGTAATGATCATGAGGGGCAAGAATGCACCGAGCAACCCTGCCCTTCGAAAAGCGCTTGACCTTGCCCCCGCGAAAGGTGCCAAGGTACAATTTCCTCAAATAAGCTTGCTATTTTACTGCCTTCGCACTTGATAATATTCATCAGGAATGTCATCAAATGTTTAGTGATTCTAGTCGATCCTTTCGGTTTTTCACTGCTGTATCTGTCAGAGAACGCCAGGAGACTACATGCTTCAGGTTTGCAACGAAAAGACTGGGTTTAATCCGGTGGACTTGCTACCAGCCAGCTTCTTGGAGGGAAGGCGGTCGTACCTGAACTATCGAGGATCGTTGACCACTCCGCCGTGTACTGAGGGTGTCAATTGGTATGTCTTTACAGACCCTATTACGGTGGCAGATGAAGACATCTTCGACTTTATCGAATGGTGCGGCAATGGCACAGTGGCTTTCAACGCTAGACCACTGTACCCACTCAACGATCGTGAGTGGACTTTGTACAAGGAAGGGTTCTAGTGTTTGTGAACTGTAAGCATCCAGTATCAGTAAGACAGCGGCTGGCAGAGGATATGCGAGGACGGAGACACCTTTGTTTTAACATTTATGTGAGACTACCTTAGCACCATTGGCCGGGCTTTCGCCTTGCATGCCATACGCCATATCAGTTTTGAAAGCCTTGATGAGTGGAAGAGAGCTCAGGGACTCGCACCGCCTGTGAGAAATGGCGAACTAACCCTTCTGTTGTCGCCATTTTTTCAAGCTAACAGGATTATAGAACAGACTTGATGTACGGTGCTTGCATGGTGTCTAGGCCTGATTAGTGCAGATCAACCCCAGCCTATCAGTGGGATCTTCTTACGAGTGTAGGTATGGTTTTAGATCACAATGAAACATGTTCCCATCAACTGTAAGCCAAGCACTTTAGGTGAATTCCTTCAAGGAAGTCAGGAAATATCAGGCAACCCTCTCCGTAGATTTGTGTATTTTGTTACACACAGAAAAATGGAAAATATAAGTCAGTGATTGATTTGGAGAACACAGAAAACCTACCCTGCCACAGTGGTCAAGCAACGGGTGTTGCCATCAGGCTCTTGTGCAATCTTTGTGTCACTGCTAGCTATGTACTGCTTGCATCTTTATGGCAGCACCACCAAGACTTTGAACTCATGAGGTCAACATGTGCCTTTATACCGAGGATGGTTTGAGAAACACTCCATATCCAGAAGGCTGAGGAGCTGTTCAGGACAGGATCATCGTCGCAATTTTTGTGAGATGTAACACCAGAGACAAACTATTGAGTACAAGATAATTTTGGTTGAGTACAATCATGTACAAGTGTCTTGATCAGAACCGTTGCTCAATACTCGTCAAGTTTGAGGAGGCTTGATTTTGAGCATAGGTCCAGGTGTTTGAATGTCACAAGCGCTGTCTTTCCCTCCGATCTCACTTTTCAACTGAATGAGTGTGGGTTGATGAATTATTCTTTGTTGAATGCCTAAATATCCCGCCTCTTCGGTGATTAGCTACATGCATGTCTTACTAGGCCTAGTTACTAAGGACCAAGTAAGCTCGGGCCTCTATCCCAGGGTGTTTAGAGCCTCCCGCACCACTCGAAAGCAATTATTTATATCGCACACTGTTAAAATAATTTTTTACGTGGGTGAAACTTGTCAAATCAATTCGAAGGGGTGTGATATTCTACATTTTCGCTTGCAGAAAATGCGTGTTGCCATTAAAGAGTCGTACATTAGCATGGCCCCGAAGACTCTTGCTCGTTCGGGAAGTACCTGCGGTACAGGCCGATGCCCGAAAACAGATATTGATCGATTATGCTGCCAGGACTTGAGATTTCAAAGTCAACTATCCAACGACCCCGTGTGCTTAATGGGTGGATGGGAAGGACTAGTTGTGCAAACTAATCAGTATGAATCATATGAAAGGGGATGAAATTCAGGACTCCCTATTCATCTGCTAGCAAGATGGTTGCTATCTCGAATTCCTTATTTTCGTTGGCACTCTCGCATTAGATCATGACAACGTGACACTCTTCAGCCTGACATCTTTCTGCCGAAAACTCAAGATTTCTTCTAGAAAAACCACGCTGGGCATGAAATCACATAATGCTCAGCGGATGCCAGATAATTTCCCATGCCAAATTCCGAACAACTGTGCCAAAAAAAGTCTTTATCCCAGAGGGCTTCAACGCGTTATCACTTTCCCACTGCCAGGGCCGTCATGCTAGTACATCGTGAAGTCGTGGGGTACTCGGGGGTCATCAGCATGCAGCTGCATCCTGAATTTGCTCCCTGTTCGAGTACTTCGTGATTAGGAAGCGCCGAACATTTCAAACGGGAACCTTTACCTCCGAAAATTTATCTCGGAGTACACGTGTTTCCAACGCGAACGAACTCTACGTGTTGACACGCCTGCCAAAACATCTTAAGATCTTTAGATAGGAGCGCAGAAACCCTCAACCCGATGAAATTCTGAAAACTAGTTGTGACCACGCATGTTGAAATGAAGAGTGGACTTTACAGCCACGAAGCTGAGGTGTGATATGAAACACTGTCCCACTCATTGGCTTAGTGTCAGGTGTACGGACAATCGTAACATCCATTGCTACTTCAACGTGGTTTACCGTTGTATAAACTTTATAATTCATGATTGAAACCCACAGGACTCTATCATGCTTCAGGAACAGCTTTGTGCTACAAGTGGCTTTTACCTGACTGTGTTCTTAACATGCAGGATGCGTACGAATTTTCACTGGCTGCTTCACAAGATGCAGACGCAGAGAATGCGCGATTGCGCAAGCTATTGGAAGAAAAATCGAGGTGGCTGGACGTCGGCGTGGATTCAAAGGGCGCGAGAGTTAGAATACGATATTGTGTTCTTGGTGAATGCCCACTTGAGTACGGTCCGAAGCATCTTCTCGGTTACAAAAACTTTACTTTTGTCACTCTTTTGAATTATCAGCCATTGCATATGGTAACATCATTTTATCAGACGACTGCTCGGGCTATTTTGTAACACGGTCGTTCATTGTGTTACATTGAAAATAATAGTATTCCTAACTGTATACGCCAAGTATTCCCCGTCAAAATGAATTCTATTGTATGTGCCTCATTCTTTCTCGGCCGTGCTGTGTCCAACAGCAGCAGGCGTGTGATATTGATTGCTCGTTCCAACCTTCATGAACACGGCAGTTGAGCCAAAGAGCCCCTCTCGCATGTAGTAAACAACCTCAAGATACAAGACCTCGTGTGATGATGATTATGGGACTGGCTGCGAGCCTACCAGCATGGAAGCCGCAAATCCTCGATCTCCTATCGTGTTCGGTATGCTCTTGACTAGATCCTTTGTTGCACGGGTCAATCCTTAAACACTTGCACATAGCCCTGAATATAATTCCATTGAAGTAGCTGATTCTTGGTCAACCAAGACGGTCAAAGTACTATTGAATTCAAACGAACGAACGTGGCGTTTTGACTTCCCCAACGCAAGGCACGTTGTTGCGCTATTGAGACTGTCAACCAGTACAGGATGGCACGGAGGAGCCTCCTATGCTACTTTGTCTCGTGGACAACCGAGGTATTGGATCAAGCTCATCTCCTGCGTCCAAAAAGGATTACAGCACGGACATCATGGCGGAAGATGCGGTTCAAGTTATGGTAGGTTTCCGCTCACACTTTCGACAGCATGCAGACTATTTACGAAGAAACTGTACCACTGGTGCAGGATCACATTGGCTGGCGATCAGCTCACATTGTTGGCTTCTCAATGGGTGGCATGATTTCCTGTAAGCTTGCAGCTAGATGGCCAGAGAAAGTATGCTCCCTTTCGTTGATCTCTGCAACTAGGGGTGGCTGGGATACCATTCCAAGGTCTTGGAGGGCCTGGAAGTATGTTCTGAAGCTTGTGAGAGATCCATCCCCACAGGCTCGAGCAGACATAGACCTTAAATTCCATTTTACATGGCACACACTGCGAAGGTTTGCCCACACTTTTCTCATCATAGAGCCTGCCACACACTAAAAAAACAATAAAATAATCACTCAACATCATACATGACAAGGAATCAATACCTGGCTATCAAGGGCATCGTACACTCTCAATAACATTGCTGAAAACACAAGGCAATGGGCTCCCATGAGCAGTTTCTATTCAACGCGCTGTGAATCTGTTTGTTAAATCAGCACATGCAGCGTACTTAATTGTTTATCTGGCGTCGATGATGTAATCTTTGGTCGACTTTTACTTACTTTGAATTCGAATTTTCACGCGGGCACAACTGTGCACTTCGTGACCTGTTTCCTCCAGTAACAATCTCCTTTACCAGCTGTTCAATACTACTATCGTAGCTCGTATGCTCGCCGTGGGGGTCTGCGGTATATCTCGCTGTAGTGTATAGTTCGCGTGCGCAGGAAACTTCGACGCGTACGTCGCAGACGACTGATTTGTCCGATTTGTTTCCCGAATCAGGCAAGGCGACGGTTAGGACAATACTCAGGTGTTATATTTCGGTACATCAAGGGTGCATGCGGAGTGATTTGTCAAATGAGGCCTCACTGCGCTCGGGAACAGCCTGAAACCAGAACCCTGTGGTGCGTGCGCCAGATATTCCGCAAACGAGACCATCCCGCATGTTGGACAGTCGAAGCTCTATACAGGACGATTTTCGCTCACAATCCCTCCTGAAAGAGCGTGGTTTTTCTTCCCTGCTTGTGGCATGCAAAACTAGCTAGGGCTCCGGGAAATGATCATCTGGTCTTCAACACAGTGCTGGTGGCTTCAGTTTTATTCCTAGTGCATGCAGAAGAGTCAAACGGTGGGGAGAGCTTAGAAAGGGCCTCAGAGAAGAGTACCTTAGTGTCCAGGTAGGCAGCTGGCCCCCCCCTCACCACCGTTTCTCCCTGTCCCTCTTGCTGCAGCTTCCAGAGGTGTGTTTCGATTACCCAAGGCACACACAGCTCTTACAGCATGCAGAAGTCCACCAGCTCCCCGCCTCTACCGGAAGATTCTCAAAGCACCCTGTCAACCCCGCAACCGGCAGATGAACAAGAGATGCTCACTCAAGGACAGGACTCTCTGGAGCACCCTGGCAGGAGGCCACCCAAGCCACCCTTGTCTGTCCCCCCTCCCGCCCCCTCTGATGCCGGCTTGAAGGGCCACATGCATGCGTGCTGGAAGCATAAGCTCACTGACAAAGACGCTGCGAGCATTCGAGATGCACCGTTTCCTGTCCTGTGCATCCATGGGCGCCGTGATATTATCGCTGAGCCGCAGTTCGGAGAGAAGCTTGCCTCCCAGCTGCATGCCACCATGGTCCTCGTGGAAGGGGCTCACTTCATCCCTCGGGAATGTGGCCACCAGGTGTCTGACACCATTACCTGTTCGACTGACCCATCTAGCGTTGCACAGTGAAGCAATTCTATGCCCAGATTCAGTATGATTACAACCTGTGCAAAAGTCACGCTGTCTGCTGATGCCAAAGGACGGGGACATAGAGTTTGGTGCTTCTTTGCAGGTATCTCTACTGCTTGAGGGGGCGATCCTGGGGCAGGCTCGAGCGCTGGAAAGATCTCATCTGGATCCTCACCGGCATATGGAGCCCGACATCATCCCTGAAGACCCGGAAGTTCACTCGCTTGAGCACCAGTCGGACAAGAAACAGGCAAGCGTAAGCCGCACAGCATCTACCAACCGCCGCACTACTGCAAAGCAAAGTCTGGAAGAAACGGCCTTAGCTAGCTCAGCCCACTTTGCCTTGTCTATGGAGCCTAGATGAAGCCAGTCACTTGTACTTCACTTTTCATAGCACTTGAACGCGCCTTTGTTTCATGCCATCGCTTGGTTCTGTAGTGTGTGATATTGTTGACTGTGTAATAGCTCATATTCACTTATTTCTGATCGTTTAAATTACAGCTGAGATGGTGCACGTCAACTTCACCGGGCTTGTGGCGAGAAAACAAGGCTGGCTTTCAAACAAGTGGTCCGTTACAAATGGAATGGTTTCTGCGGCAGTAAGGTACTTATGAAGCCGGGTATGAGGCATGCAGAAACTCGTGCAACACACTGCCGTTCCTTACACCAATAGCTTCCTGAATCTGAACCAGCTCCATGCCAGCCAGGCCAGCGAGACTGCCTGCCGCATCCATGAGCTGAAAGACGTTGGAATTGGTAACGCCAGGCATCTCGAGCAGCATGTCCCGCGCAACAGGGTTTGCTATTCCGCCACTCCGTTGCGAGTTGGGATCCAGCGCTACCTCAGCAGCGGTGTCCGGGTCAGGTTGCGGGTGCCGCCCTTTCAAAGACAGGAACATGTCAGCAGTGGCGTGCAGGCTCCTGGACCACACAACCCTGCACGAATTCCGAGTTCCACGAACATTCAAATGCGGTGTCTCCCCAGAACCACTTCACGCAGAATCGACGTGACCGCACCGAAGCTTCGGAAAGTTGACGAGGAGGATGACAAGCTTGCTCATGACGTTGTTCGGTCGAATTTCGGCGCCCATGTCCGCCAGGCTCTGAAGCGCGAAGGCCTTACTGGGGTTGAACTCGATGAGGAGGATCGGCGTCGGGTAGTGGCGGCACATAGCCACCGCCTGGGTGTACAGGCGGCCCGAGTCTAACGACGACACGAGATCCGGAACGGCCTTCCGCTCAACGCAGATCTCCGACGACAGGACGTAGTCGCCCACTTCGAGAGTCACCGGGGCGACGTCGATGGCGCGGCTGTGCAGAACGGCGGGCAGGCGGCTCATGAACTCTCGCAAGTCCACAATGATGCGTGGCCGGGTTGCACCCTGGCCACCCAGCAGCCCTCCGCCCTTCCTGGTGTAAGCATTCCCGCTGCGCTGCGCCGCACCTGTCGCCACCTGCCCCCGCGTTAGCTCAGCAGCCGACTTGGGAACTATCGTATAGTTCCCGGCCTGCAATAAAACTCCCGCTGAGCGATAGAACCAATAGTATTATTACTATTATTCTACAGTCTTTTGCGCTCCTGTTTCGGGCACAGGGCCTTGTTACGAATGCCACAGCTTCTTTTGTGTTGAGAGTGCGTGCGAGGTCACTCAAGAGTACACTATACAACCGGCAGCGTGAGATCTCAGACAATTAAATCCGAAAGGGTTCGGCGCTTCTCCACCATTTTAATATTAACCCAACCCTTTCCCCCCAACCCTCACTACGCCTCAGAATAACTGCCTTACCTGATCAACCGGCGCAACCATGTGCGCTTTCTTGTGGATGAGATTCATGAAAGCCGATTTCTCCTTGCTCGACGCCGTTTGGAACTTGGCTACTTCGACAGAGTCCTCGTAGTTCAATGTGTACACCTGTAGCCACACCAGCCCCCGTGTTCGACAAGTTGATCGCGACAGTGGTCCGGCGACAGTGGTCCACCGTGCAAGAGCGACGCGCCTTGAGGGGATGCCTGGGGTGAAGGGCCTGGTACACCTCCAGCTGGCGCACCCAAGCCAGGTCCATGTCATACAGGACAACGAAAGTCGGCCTCAGCGCGTGCAGCAAGTAGTGCGCGCACTCTTCGACGGCGACGAAATAGAATCCCGCTAACGCGGGGCTCGGATCCGTGACGCACACCTCGTCGACGCCGCCCGCCGTCACTTCGGCTGAAGGCTCCGTCTTCTTCGACGACGGCGCGGCGGCGGACTTGCGGCGCGCGTCCCGCGCCCCCTGCGGAGTGGCGGCCGCCGCCGCCATCATGGCATGGTCTTCCTCGGCGGAATTCATGAGCATCTGCAACCTGAAACGCCCCGCGCGTGAGTTGAATCCTCGCGTCAAGCTGTAGTAAGGGCCTGTTCAGAGCACTTAGCACTAGTAGCCACTACTAGTGGCTACTAGTGGAACAGTAGCGTGCGTTAAGAGTGTGAAAGACAACTTTGCCAAGCAAGCTCACCCGCCACGGGCCTCATCTGTAAACAAGGCCTTACAAATTCATCCTGCTGGGATGAGCCTAGTCTGCTCCTACATTCATCTACTATCTCCGAAGCCATTCTGATTCGAACGGACTTCAAATCGAGACGGAAGGAGCTGATTTTTTTTTCTAAACAATGCAATGATCATCAAGAATTCGATTCTACAGCTTGTTAATGTCGTAGATCAAAGATTAACTTTTTCGGGATCACTAAATCTTCGATCGGTGGCAATGCGCTATCGGTCACATGGAACCCAGCTTGAACTGGTCATCGGGACAATCTATCGGTAGGCTCGTTCCACCAAAACCACTACTGGATCGAGCTCGCTATCGAGACGGTCATGCATTCACAGGATGTATGATGAATCGGTAGAGCTCTGAACAGGCCCTAAGTACAATGCTGCGGCCGGTCCCTTACGGACGCCTGTGGCTGCATGTACCATGTTGTTCATGTTCTTGCTCTTGCGCCAGGTTGATTGAGAAATATCAAACGCGATATTTCTCCGCCGTGGTAAATTACCAGAAACTGGCTGAATGCCATCTGTAAGATCCCGCGCCATCAGGAACAATGCGTCTTGACCAAGTGAACTGCACACGTCCTCCCCACGACTTGCATAGCTGTTGAATGATGGAAAAGACCCAAACCCTTTCGGGTTTAATTGATTATTGCTAAATTTCACCTTACAACAATAGGTCGCTTTGGGCTCTGTCGCAATCACTGTTCAGGTTTTGGTCAAACCAGAATTTGGGCCGATTTCGTTGGCTATCGCGATTTCTCCTTTGCGTCCAAAACTACGCCTGGTCACAAATGACGTGCGTAAGCTGATCATCTAATCCGACCATTTCCGTATCTAGGATATATCAACAGAATTTCAGTTTGGTAATTCTTCATCACAAAGGCAGTGCCACGCCTGTACATGTCACTTTCTTTCTTCGACAAAGCCCGGCCCGAGCGCCCCAGACGGCGCCCCCTGGTCGCGCGGCCGCGTCCGCGGCCGCCGGACATGGCGGCGGCTACCGCGGGATCGTTCACGCCGACGCCCGTCGCCCGCTTCGCCGAAGGCCGCGTCCGCTCCACCAGGTACGCCTGAAACATCGACTCCAGGTACTCTCTGCTCGTCCCCTACAGCAAGCGCGCATCGCCGTACAGTTCGCAGGAACTGCGTACCTCATCTTGCACGAAATACGAGCGCTTTTCGCGCGCACCTTCAGCACGCCGACGAGTTCCATGACCATGAACTGTTCCCGGGCAACAACAAGCACCCGGGCCTGCTCGCAGCTGCGAAGCTGCGCAGCCGAGAGCTGATGAATCCACTCGTCCTCACCTTCGTCTGACTCATCGCCGCCGCCCTCGCGCTCTCTCCCCCGCGGCCCTGAATATCACACTTCATTTAAAATTTGATTTTTAATTATTTACAAAAGGTAATACATACCGTGCTAAATCAGTAGGCAGAGCGCCAGACCCTCCCAGACAGGTCAAAGCTAGTCTGCTCGCAAGGTAGGGCATTGTGCTGCGCTATCCAGAGGAGACACCGCCCTGCCTATCGATGCATGACAACAGTCTATCGTTGGCCACACAGCAAGGGCTGCACCGTGCCTTGACTTGCCTCCGTGAGATCCACCACCTCGCTCAGGGCCTCACTGTCATCTGTTCGCGCGTACTTACTTGTGCACGCAGCCCGGGGGCTAGATTGGGGACCCATGCCGCGAGCAGGTCGCCTGGCGCGCTTTTTCGGCAAGCCTGGGGACCCCGACCCCCCCCCCCAGTCCGACCCGGGGTCGACAGCGCGCTGCAGTTGGAAAATCAGAGCCCGGTGGGACTGAATCTCCTCAGCAACTTGCCGCATGATGACCCACTTTGGTTGCTCTTCTAGCACCGGCTTCAGCTCAGGCTTCCCTGCAGCTGGCGTGCCACGTGGCCCTCCAAGCACCGCAGCAGACCCCCCACCCACCAGGGCATATACTCGCAACTTCGCTTCCTGAACGTTCTCAAACAGAGTGACAACGAATGAAGGGCGGCTGCAGGTGCTCTCCACTACGGAGGCAACAGAACTCTCTGAGGCAGCAAGTCCCCTTTGTACAGATGTATTCTAAATCTCACGGTATTAAGCAATGCATGGCCCGACGCACAGGCCATTACGACGCACTTCCGCGCGATGCGTCGTAACGGCCGCGAGTGACGCAACCATGGCACCAAATTCAGTCAAAGCATGATTTTTATTTATTTATTTATTTATTCATTATTTAGCCTTCCCCTGCTCGGCGGAGAATTACAGTCGATGAGGGAAACCAGCGATGCATTCCCTGCACGATCTCTCTGCTTTACCGAATTGGCGGTGGCACTAGTGAGGCACTGTGTGCCAACCAGCAGTGTTTCGGAAAGGCATTGACGGAGTGTTGTACAAGGGCCACACACTGCACACCTGTTTTACAGAGATACTGTTGAGCAGCGAGGTCTTACTGCTTCCTAATAACAGCCGTTGCCAATGCAATGGTGGTGATTAGTAAGCGTATCTGCTGTCTTGAGGTACACAGGGCCAGAGACTCACAAGTGTTGCGCGTGCGTCCTGAAAAAGCATCTGTCAAGTCGAGAGCATAGCCTTTCAAGTAGGCGAAGCTCAGGTTTCGAATCGACAAAGGGCCTTTTCGGTACGAGGGGCTTTGTATGAATGGTATGGCATGTTTGCAAACTCACTGCGCAGATTCGTGCTGTGTTCACACACCGTGGAAGTGATGGGAAAGAACCTACAGTGAACAGCAACGGCACGCGAAAAAGAAAAATAATTGATTGCCCAGGAGCGGAAGTATTGCGTAAACAAAATCGCTGCGGTGATTGGAGGACGGTGTGTGATGCCATGCTGAGCCGGATTCGGTTCCAGATCAACATGGGCTTCAAAACTGTTGTCAAGACGGCATCGTCCTGTTCGAGTGCGCGCACTTGAAAGACGACGGCGGCAGCGGACTGGAGCATCCACTCA